>CXYZ01003775.1:672663-689769 GCA_900006705.1 Sonneratia caseolaris | reverse complement strand
ATATATATATATTTAATTATATAAAATTAATTATATTTTATCAATTTATATAGATTTAGCGTAACTAAACATAAACCCGTATAATTTCATATCATATCGTATAAAAAATTAATAGCCCTACTGACTTGTAACATTCAACTATGTATGTACATCCTAAAATAGTAAATTTGCTTTCTAAAAATTGCACATCATCAATTGGGCAATTATATTAGAATTAAAATAAGAATTTTATGTTAGTTAAATTTTTTTAATAATATTTTCAATTCAATTTTTATGAATATAATAAAAAAATAATCTTGGGAGTGGATTGTTTGTTCCTAGCGTGTTTTTATCGTTTGAAGTTAGAAAGCCGACCATGCGGAGTTAATCCGGTCCGTCACCGGCGACGTCCCTTTTCCGGCTGCCCTCCCGCTCGTTTTCCAATAGAGAGATGGTGTTAATTCACTTCCATAGATTCTGCTTCCCCACCTTCTTCCCGAAACCCCTATCCCTATCCACTAAGCTCTCCCTCTTTTCCCCTCCCCCGCTCTCCAAGCTCCTTAACCGTCCTCACTACTCCTCCCTTTTGGCCGCAGAGCCGCCTTCCGCAGCCGAACCCACCATCGCCACCGAGCCCCTTGATCCCCGCATCGAGATCCCGCTTGACAGGCTCTTCGTTCCGCCCGACACTGACGTGCCCTGTGACAGCTCCGACCTCTGTGCCAGGGTCTTGAAGGGCTCCAACATCGTGCTCAGCAGGTACGCGAGGGACGCCCAAGTGGGTGAAGCCGAGTTCGTTAAGAGCAGCGTTCGAACCGAGGACTGCCCCTCCGACGGCCTCCCTGAGTTCGCTCTCGTGGGTCGGTCCAACGTCGGGAAGTCCTCTCTTCTCAACTCGCTCGTGAGGAGGAAGAAGCTGGCCCTCACATCAAAGAAGCCCGGTTGGTTTTCTGCTAAGAGATGCGCACTGTTAACAATTGCATATACGAAACAAATTGTGATGGAGCATCAAACCGAAATGGAGCTTTTTCACTGTTCACTATATGTTTGTGTTAATGTCCAGATGAAAAAATGAACCATTGGTTTGTATCCATTTGTCAGTCCAGTCAATTGGGGCAGAGCTCGAGTGAAACATCGTTTTGTTGTGTTATCAGAATGTCTCCTCTCAGAGGATGACCAGAAGCAAAAGTAATCACACCATTCTTTGAGCATTGAACTGTCAGTTAGATGCTAAGGAGCAAAACTAACACCCAGAGATGGTTATGAAAGATTCACATTCATCATCAATTTTTGGTACTGTATTTGTCGCAGGGAAGACACAGTGCATAAACCATTTCCGGATAAATGGTAGTTGGTATCTGGTGGACTTGCCTGGATACGGGTACGACCAAGACTTGTTTTACTCTCATGTTCTATCCATTCCAATTTCATTGTTGATCAAACTGAACTCGTTCATCACTAGTTTCTGATCCTGCTCGCCTCTTTGATCGCATTTTTTACTGCACCTTTGTGTCACAAATTTATATTTTTAGACTAGTTCTGCTCCTCTTTAGTTTTTGCATGATATCATAACATGAGCTAGAGTCTCCATGCCGCTGCATTCAACTCACATAGATAGCTCGGGCCTTTTTATCACAGCTTTCGGAGCCCACAGGCAAAGTGGGAATGGACATTTGATATGAAACATTCGTGGAATTTTTTTCTAGTTAGAACCTCTTGATGTTTCTACTAGCACAATTTGTTCTCCAGCATATTAATCCATTTTACTGCTGGCTGGTGGCATCATTTCATGTCTTTTGGTGATTACTCGAAACAGTTATGCTGCTGCACCTCAAGATCTCAGGACAGATTGGAACAAATTTACTAAAGACTACTTCCTGAACCGATCAACACTGGTCTCGGTGTTCCTTCTCATAGATGCAAGCATTCCCACCAAAAAGATTGACCTTGAATATGCAAGTTGGTTGGGCGAGAATCAGGTAATGTCTGATGGAAAAACACAGAATGATTAAAACTCTTCATGCATTTAAAAGGGAGCTTTTCCAGATCTGAGAGTAACCCTAAAATTGTGCTTATGGTATGTATTGCTCCCTCCGTGCTCTTTTCCTTTTTGTGTCCAAGATATTCGAAGGCAACCAGGAAGAGCAAATCTGAAAAACTTTATATTGAATAGTGAAGATAAAGATATTCATCCACTGGTGTCTCTCCTCTCCTCATACTCGCCTAATCTTGGGTTCTAATCTTCTCATGCTCTAGATCCCTATGACATTAGTCTTCACCAAATGCGATAAGCGGAAGAAGAAGAAGAATGGTGGTAAGAGACCTGAAGAGAATGTGAGTGATTTCCAGGGGTTGATAAGAGGATTCTTTGAGACGGCTCCGCCATGGATCATGACCAGCAGTGTGACAAACCAAGGCCGGGATGAGATACTGCTCCACATGGCTCAGTTGAGAAACTACTGGCTCAAGCATTGAGAAAGCTAAACCTAAGCAGAAAATGGACTACACGCCCGTGTGGGGGAACATAGAAGCATACTGGAAACGCTGTACGAGTATTGATTGCATATGGAGACTCTCTCACTTCCCCGCCTTGACCTGTGAACCGATGAGGCACTACTATATCCCTCTGAATTTGTATGTAAGAACTGTGGATCTTCCCATGAAGTTTGACTTTTACCCAGCGGATCAAGAGTTGCCACCTATTACTCTAGGATTCTAAGATCCCTAGGCCGATGGAAACTATGATTCATTGCAGAGTATGACGCTCACCTCCTGAGTTTTTCCGCGAGGAAACAGTCCGTGTGGTCCCCCAGAAGTGTAGTTTCCATGAGGTTGACATTTTCTAAGTTTTTACTTCAATATCATCATCATCATCATCATCATCTGTGTCAGTTTCGTCTCAACTACATTAATTTCATCTTCCTTACATCAATTCCATCTTAAGATTATCAACTTCGTCTAATGATCCAAATTCTTTATATCAAATAATCCCCAGCAACATCAACATGAGTAATTGGTTTGATCTGGTTTGGTATTGCTTCATTTTATGTACTATACTGAATCCGAGTAATATGAATTTGGAAAATTGATGTTGGGAGCACTCTATCCTTTAAAGTTAAAATCAATTTTGATATGTGTTATTCATTTATAATAGTGTTTTGAGCAAGGATTAGAACGTGAAGAGAGAAGCTGGAGATCAGCTCACTTTCTGAGGCAGCGTATTCCACTCTCCTCTCTCTTTTTCTCTCTGTAGGCTTCTTTCACACTGCTCCCTTTCCAAAAGAGGAAGAGGGTACGCATAGGAGAGGCAAGTAATTTGATCTCACTACCTTGGCCACCTATTCCACTCAACCAAGCAGTGTCATGTGGCACATAGAAAGTGGGGAAGGTAGGCTGATCGGATTGCCCTTGAAAATTTGACCACTTGCAAGACTAAATCTGAACCAGATGGTGTAAACAGACATCAGAGGTAGTTCGATCAAACTACTTACGTAGTCCCTAATCCATGGAGCTAGCTAACGGCGTAAGACGTCTCGAAGAACCGAGCTTTGACTCCCCCTATCCATTCCCTTAATAAGGATGCATGGCCTGTGTATTATGTGACTGTGTGATGACTACCAGTGCTATGATGATGACAACAAGGGACCAAGAAGAACAAGGGGAATACAAGTCTCGCAGTAGCTGTCTCGAGTGAAAGTGAAGAGGACGTGGCCGGAGAAGAGAAACTCTTGTAGCAGTTCTTTATTTTGATTACCTGTTGGTGCGTAGAGGCTCTGTTAATTAGCTAGCCGTCCGGCATATTACCCTCGAGATTGCGCCATGCCGAGGAATTTGCGAGGTCACGGTCTAACCGTCACCATGGCTAGTCTTGAAATATTTGGTCAGTTTTGCACATTTAGTCCATACCCAGGTCCTAATGCTTTCTAATCGTCGATAAATTCTTATATATTTGGCTTCTTCTTTTTTTGGTAAAATAATTCTTATCAATTTCCAGTATCTGTAATTCAATTCTTAACACACTTGTAAGATTTCCAATCTAATTTTTCAATGATTTTAATACATAATAAATAGTACGGGAACAAATATCGTCTACTTCAAAAGTGTTATCTAACCCAAACTAGGAGAAGTTGTGGAAGGTGGGTGGTGAAACCGAGCAATCATAGAATTTTTTTTTTAACAAATGGTATTTATAATTATTAAACATAAATAAAATAAAACCTAAAGAATACTAAGAAATCCTAAAATTTTAATAACATCAGTGACATAGGAAATTAGTATACAAATTGGATGACTGAGGCTCAACTGGCCGGTATTATCATTAAGTAAATTTTGTCACAACATCTCATTAAATATTCCTCGCCAAACTAGCCCAAAGAAATGAGATATTGAGATTGTTCAATATTTTTTTTCCTTTTAAATAAATTATCGAGTTTGAATATTTTAAATAAAAAAAACTATAATGATTGAAATTATAGTTTTAAAATCAGACCGGACCGGGAACCGGTCAAGATATGCGTTCATGGGTTGGACCGGGATTCAATGGGCCGAATTACATATTTAATAAATAATATTAATGATATAATATTACCAATAAATCGACATAATATTATAATTTAACTATAATTTATAATACAAATTNATGATATAATATTACCAATAAATCGACATAATAATATAATTTAACTATAATTTATAATAAAAACTATCAATATAGTCATTATATTAGTCACAAATTCAACATAAAATATAAATATAAGTCTAGTAAAATAAAATAAGTACATTATAATATTTTTTATTTTTTATTTTAAGTTAGTTAGTTTTCTTATTGGTTCAATAGGGTTAGCCGATTCAATAGGAAACCGGCCGGTTCAATTGGATTTGACCTAATTTAAAGTATAATTGGATTATTATGAGAACCGGACCGGGTGAGTCCGGTCCCGTTTTTAAAACTATGGTTGAAATTCTTTTTTCTCTTAGAAGTGTAATTTATGTTTGTTTTTTTACTCTTTCTGCGCGGTAGCTCCTTGCTTGNATTATGAGAACCGGACCGGGTGAGTCCGGTCCCATTTTTAAAATTATGGTTGAAATTCTTTTTTCCCTTAGAAGTGTAATTTATGTTTGTTTCTTACTCTTTCTGCGCGGTAGCTCCTTCCTTCACCATGGAATACTATCCAAGAAAAGATTAACATGCTTTCTCAGCATTTTCGCGTACAGGATCAGCATCATCGACTCGCTAGCTAGATCTTGTACAAATAGAACACTCATCAGAGACTGTGACTAACGAAGGTGAGAGTTGTGCAANATTAACATGCTTTCTCAGCATTTTCGCGTACAGAATCAGTACCATCGACTCGCTAGATCTTGTAAAAATAGAACACTCATCAGAGACTGCGACTAACGAAGGTGAGAGTTGTGCACGTTTGCCAGTCAGAATGCCATTTCACGTCAAACGGTCGATCTGCACGACATTTCTTGTCTCAAGGTATTGTATTCCCGTCCCCGACGGTGTGCAACAAAGAAATTCTGACTGCATTCCGTCAGGGGTTTCAAATTTGCTTCAAGGCGTCGGGAGGTTGCATCGCTGTATATATAAGTAGACAAGACCAGTTTCGGACGATTTGTATTGATTGCCTAGGCGAATATCCCAAGCAAGTCCTGAAACCCGAAACTGACCTTGCATGCAGTCCAGCAACTAATCAAAACCCTTTTTCTCTTATTGAATATATCAAATTGCTAACACGGGACACTTTCATATCTAGCACAAAAATTAGTATTTCTACCAGGGAACATGTTAGTCAGAAACAGCTTTATATACGTACAGTTCATAGGTTCGATCGATCAACTTGCCGGTCTAAGCTCAATATACTTTCCCTACGTTGCCCTTAAGGGGAAGTAACAACAAGCATCATCATTTATCACATTTGGTTGATCCGATTTTCTGTCCATTGGCTAAGGAGTAGGTTATCTAGCTAAGACAGACATATTTATCGGGAAAAGCAAATATTTGTGCTGATTGATCAGCGAAGGAAGCGAATTCTTTATCATTTGGTGTCTATATTTGTCATCATCCATCAACTGGTTTGGAAGTGATCCTTCGGTGATGTTCTAAGGACTTCTCTGCCCCGACTTTGTGATTTCCTCTCTTTTTTTTTCCCCGGAAATAATAACTAGAACCACAAAGATTAAGGATACAATCACGAAATCTCGTAGACTAGAAAACCTTAGAACACAGTATCACTGTAGCATAAGTAACTGTATGACATTTTTTACAACATTTTCAAGAACACTGCATAGCAGATTATTATTAACACGCTCATCCACACGGCACTTGGAGCTTCTCCTTCGCAGTTTCCTCTATACCAAGAGTGTAGGTTTTGTGTAGTGATAGAACCCTTAATTTAGAACCTAATTTAGAATAAAGAGATCTGAGCCATGATCTGTGTAGTGAAGTTACCTTCTTCCCAAGTCAACATCATCTAATGTGTCATTCAGCCAAAAAAAAAAACTCCTCTAACGTGTTCCAACACACTAATAGACAGTCCATGTTCTCTTATCTGATTATCTTGCCTTCTGTGGCTTCATTAAAGTTCTTCGCGGGTAGAAAATTGACCTCTTTGCCTCTTTTTTAATTAGCTGGAATCAGATGAACGATTCCCAATTTCCTAACCGTCAGATGGTACTCATGGGGACTGATCAGGAACGGGTTGACGGAGTCAACGGCTTAATCTGATAGCACACCAGTGTGGGACATGTTGCCGGCTGATGAAGGAACCCCTGCGGTCCCATCAGTCAGTCGATATGGATGACACTGTATTAGAAATCGGCTAGCTCTTCCATGCCGCCGGCCCTGATGAAAAGGTCGCACCAGAAGTCCATCTCGTTGTCCATGATCTGACAGGGATTTTCATTCCACAGTAATTCTTCGCCGATGATGTCTATTGATGAATCAGTACACGGGAACTGTGTCTGTGCTATGTCGTTGCTGAATGCAGAGAAATCCGATGACTGGACGGAAGAGATGCTCAACGTGGGATCCGTCCAGAAGCTCTCGTCAATCACTGGAAACGATTCCAAGGAGAGGTCTTCGTGCTCGCTCCAGACCTCCATGTTATTGTTTTCGCGAGTCGCTATTGAATTTTCAGTGACAGAAGACATTTCACTCGAAGATGGTTGAGGTGACACTGACTGGCTCACAGGAGCCTCAGACACTGGACGGGTGGAGGTGGAGTTTGAGGGTTTGGATTTCTTCTTTGAGCTTGACCTGCGTTTGTTGGATGTCTCATTCTGCTGCAGCCTCTTCTTCAGATGGGTGTGCCACACATTCTTTATTTCATTATCTGTGCGACCGGGTAATTTCGCTGCGATGGCCGACCACCTAGATTAACGAAGTAAAAGAACACGTGATCAGACATTTACATCAATCCTCTGATTTCAATAAGGATATTTTCCTGAACGGATCTTCAAAAGCTCATGGAGTTTTCTGCAGTATTTAGCGGAAGTCCGCAGATATAGCAGTTTGATTTTTTGAATACCAAATCCAAAGTGCTCAGAACACAAGAATTTCCTACTCTTCTACAATATCTTATCATAATTTTTCCCGACAACAAAAATTACGGCGTGGTAGGGTTTCACGCCCTATCTCACGATCCAATAAAGTTGTTCTCAGTTCAAATTCACACTCGTTATTATTCATTTTATACGCTTTGCTTAACCGGGTAAGTAAGTACAGCAGCGGCTAGCATGGAGCGGGGGAAGTACCTGTTACCAAGCGTTTCGTGCAACTGAATGATGGTGTCCTCTTCTTCACGGGTGAAGTTCCCTCTCTTGATGTCGGGTCGCAGATAGTTTATCCACCGAAGCCTGCAGCTCTTTCCGCATCTTAACAATCCTGCTCATTTCAGAAATGGAAACACCAAGGTAAGACAGATGAAATGAATAAACACTGAATACAGCAAGTATGCCAATGCATCTCCATATCTAGTATTGGACCATTAGGACATAATTAAGACACTCGTATGGCTCACGAGTAAATGTTTCATAGGAATCTGCTAGCTAGCTCTTCCTATGTTAGTACGAAGAGAAGATTTGTCCCCCTAAAGAAGCTGTCTGTATATTTCCAACTAAAGTTTTGTACTATGATTTTATTTAATCCAATGGCAGTTTGATATCAACAAACTGTCATTGGATGTCTATTCATTTTTTGTAATGAAATCAGAAGAATGAATCGGTGAATATAATTACCAGCATGCTTTGGGAGGGCACGCCAGTTCCCGTGGCCGTGCTGCTGGATGTACGATACAAGGATCTGATCTTCCTCCGGGGTCCATGGCCCCTTCTTCAACCCCATCTTCTCACAGCAAGGAGCTCTAACCATCTTGACCTCCTCGGTCGAATTCTCTTATTCTCCTTCGATGGCAAATTCGAGAGCCCACTCTCTTGTTTCAGTTAACTCTTGCAAGTCCAGTGAGTTCCTATCTATCTCGCCTACTCCCTCTCAGCAAGATGAGGTTTCTAAAGGGAGCTAATGGATATTGGAGATCAGCTCGATGGGATCTGGAGGTAGAGACGGCTACTTATACTGGAGGTACTCCACGTGCTTGGAGAAGTCAAGCCCCAAAAGGCGAATGGGTTACTACAGCCTTCAAACCTCTATTAGGCTATTTCGTGGAAAGGGCGCTCCCTCCCGCTCTCTCTCTCTCTCTCTCTCTTAAGATTAGATTTGACTAAGACAGAGTGAGGTGCCCGTGGTTGTGCTTTGTAGAGTTGGAAGATTTACGTCACTTGTCATATAGTCAAATATAAGATTTCTGGGGAAAGAAACAAAAGAAAATGTTTTGAAATAAAAATAATAAAAGCAGGTTGGAGGCTTTGAAGCCTAAGAATATATAGGTGAGGGATGCTGAAAATTTAATAAATATGGTTATGCTATGAAAATGAATTTTGTATATTTTAAATAGATTAAATTATTTTTAAATTTGTAAACAACATTACATGAACTTACAACGTGGATGATGGAAAACGCAGTCAATAATTCATCATCATCTGTTAATAGAGCCATTATTGACCATTTCAAAATAATTATAATGTCTTTTTCTCTTTCCTTCATAAAAAAAAAAGTTATATCATGCACCCACGTAGTTAGCCCAACATCACTGCCTCCAATCTTGAAGGGGTAAGCCGCGTGTGGTTACAATTAACCAGTCTTTTTCTATTCTTTGAAGCTGATTCGATTAGATTACACTTAGGGAGTTTGGCATAGCTAAAATCTACTGGACAGATATTGATGGTATGTCTCCTTTTGATTACGTGGACACTGGGAATAGAACTCTATGTCGGGAAAAGACGAGAGAAAAATAAAAATGTAAGGTGGATCAATAATTTATAAGTTTAAATCATCGAATTAAACACAAGTAGAATATCATTGTACTACAACATAATATCGTATAGGTTCAATACCATGGTAAACCATAGAACTCATTACGTGGTCAGTCGAAGACCGGTTAAGGACTCGTCCAAATTCGCAAGATAATAATCGGTTTGCACTATATAAACGTGTGCAACTTTTCTTTACTAACAAGGAATCAGTAGGAAAATACGACGTTTAATTAGCTCGAAGCAGCCAAAATATTAGCAAGATGAACTATTAATATGCCGCTAAGTATTTATAAGTTCCATTCACCAAAAAAATCCATACTCAAATAATTTTTCTATTTGATGGACCGACCACATTTAATTTTAAGTACCAGTTTTGGATATTATAATTAAATTTAAAAAATTGGCAAGATGATGAACGCGAAAAATCTTCCACCTGGTGGCGATGGATATAAGAGCGATACGTTCCCTCTGGACATTTCTCCGCACCTTCCCTCACGTTGAGTTGACACGCAACAACGGGACGCCGTTATCAAAGGAAGCGATAAATTAGCTGCACATGGACCCGTTTTTCCCAGGCCAAATGGTCAAAGGTTCAAAAACATGTCTTGTTTCGACTCTATTTTACTCCAATTTTGTCACTTTCTCAAGAGGAACGCACCAGCGTGGATCAGTCAGAGCCGAAGTAGATGATTGAGAAGAAACTGTTATTCTTCTTTTTGCTTTGTTCTTTATATGGGTTATGATAATCCCTTATAACTCGAAAAATTATAATAGCTGTATTAAAAAAAAATAAAAGAACTACGTACAAATGCTCGGTCGTGGTAACATGGTAATTAAAATGAGCTGAGCAGTCCTTACTCTAATCGTCGCTTTGCACCATGCTCGGTGGAAATCGCTCACAAACTAAGCATATATATATATATATATATATTTGAATGTATTAGGTACTTCTAGCTATAACAATAAAATATGTTAGAATGTTACATTTTAATTTTACATATAATTGATAAGTCGTTCACAAAAGTATATATTAAATTCTTTTCTTAACATATAATTTTACGTGAAATAATTTAATCTTATGTTTCACACCGGATCCGTGAACTTGTGGAGTTATTGATACTCCTCATTATAGGCCGGGAAAGTAGACTTGACACAGAGGATAGATTGTAAGATATTGAAGCATCGGTCCATGCAATGGTAGCTTGCATAAAAAGTAGTTTCTGGCATTCATTTCCTTCACAGAAAATATCAATTTGAATTATAGGAACCAATAAAATTTATTATTGAAATAATTTTATTTCTTACTCAGTTGTTTAGCTCAAATCTAAAGTTATTTTCAGTATCCAATAAATTTACCAATAATAGATTATATATATATATATATATATATGTATAAGTCAATGGAGTTGGCCAGTTGAGCTGTCCCGTGCATATTTCACCTATATGAAATTTAAAGTTTGATATCTGTTAATAGGGAAAATCATGTTCAAAAAGTTTACCCGTCTCAAATGTGGAGAAATCAAAGTTCATCACGTTTGTAAATATTAATGATAGACATTGAAAAACAATCATCAGTACATGCATTGCAACGATATTTCAATGTGCCTAGCTCTCGTAGGTGTGAAATGTCGTCCATTACGTTAGCGCATAATATGAACGCCAAGTAATTAGTTCCCACGCGATGCTTTTACAAATGATCAGGTAGAAATAATGAGGAGGGACAAAATCAACTCCACATTGAACTAGTTATTCCCTCTCTAAATTTTTAAATAGGTGATTAGATGATCGAATTTTAAATTAGAAGAATTGACGAGAATTTTATCAGAAATCCTGGTCCGACCACATACTAATCTCGAAGTACGTTTCGACTGGTTCGATAATACTGTACAGTGTAAAAAAAAAAAAAAAGTACAAAAGAGTACCATTTAAGTTGTAAAATTATTCAGCTTTCCTTCTTCTAAGATTGATGCCATTATTTCAACGCAAGAATAGTGTATCAAGCGGCTGTTATGTTAGTATTTTATTATCATCTTTATGTCTAATTAATATAATTTAATGGTCAATTACTGTTACATTATAGAACTTAAATAATTATTTTACAAGTCTTAGAATTTAAATATAAAAATAGTATAATTTTAAAAACTATATTGTACTTTTCTCCGACGAGGAGTGTTTTTTCTTTCTTTTTTTTTTGCCCACACTCTCTGACAAAATGTTAGAAACAAGAATTTTCTTCTCCTTCCTTTTTTGTTTTTCTTTCTAAACGGGAGAACTAAGAAAGAAACATATTGCACGTGGGAAATTCCAACCAATAGGGGCTAAAATATCTGATTGGTGGGTTCCCCATCATTCATTGTCGTGGGGACATTTGTTACCCTCTGGGTTTCAACGGTCAACGGTCAAATCCAACGGACTTTGCAGCGCTTCAGTTTTTCAATTTCTTCCTCCCCAAATAATTAATAATCTTACTAATCTGTGGGTGCCATTAACTTAGCGAAAATCGAACTGAGTAAAAAAATGGTTCGTATTCTTATCAAGCCAGACTCTATTTTTGGGAAAAAAATTCCACCCTTTTAAATTATTTTTTAAAAATATTTGCAAGTTGAGTTGCCCGACCACTTGAAAGAAGTGGTGCGCTAAAATTTATATAACATTGAAATCTTGTCCGATGTAAGACCGATTTGAAGACATGAACCATAATCCTGTCAGCAAGAGAATATACATGTTTGTACCACGGGCCTAAAAGTTGACCGTCTCCGTTATTAGGACCATCTATCTGATCGAAAGTTATGAACAAACCGGACTGCATTTGCAAGCACCGTCAAATAATTGTGTCTGTGCGGATCGTGCGAAACCTGTTTTTGACATGTTTATTTTCTTTGACTAAATAAATCCGATCCGTTTCAAAAGGAAACACAGCGAACCAATTTACATGCACACCGTTATCCGTAATCGCACTATGACAGTGTGAGCTGGCAATTGAAGGGGGGGTGACAAGTATGAGTTTGCGGCTCGAGTGTGTCTCCTTGTGCTTCATTCAGAAGTGGATGGCCCACAAAATGAGGGGCAGCCCTTGACGATCCAGCACAGCGGAAACCGGGGTTACAGTCTATCGTGGCGGCCGGCCTCATCAATATACCACATATTATATATTATATTATATTATGTATGCAATATTTTTAATTGTTCATGTTGATTAAAAAGAGTTCCACGGAAAGAGGTCTAATCCGTATTCTTTTGGTAGATGAGGAATCAGGTTGCTTAGTTCAGTTCTTATACCTTGACCTATAGCTATTATATAGTCATTTAACTGAATATTCAATTAGTATATGTCCAAGACTTATTTAAGTCCTCAATGTAATTTATTCAAGTTTTTCACCTTGAAAAACTATTAAAATCATACTAACGGTACGTAACGACGTCAATAAAATGCCGACATATCAACGGCACGTTATATGCCATATTATTATTTTCACACATAATAACATTATTTTCATGTACACGTGAGCGTGAACCAACAATTGATTCTGATGAGAACTTAAATAAGTTATAAAAGTGAAGTTTTATAATTGAAAAAAGTGAATTTGAAAATTTTAGTACTCAACTTGTTTTTAAAATTGAATAGTTTTAGAATTTATTGTGTATTTTCTTCCGGTATGAAAGCATTAGTCGACCATTCTAAAGTCCTTTTAAGCCTATTAGAACGGTCAGTTGTACTAGGCGAGGACACATCTATAAAACTAAAGAAAAGTAAAAAAAAAAAAAATAGTAACAAGTGAAATAAAATGGATTAATAAAATACAATGTAAAACTGGTGAAATTTATTACATAATCGCAGATTTTATGAAATCTAAAATAAGACCTTCAACGAGGGTATAAGTAGTTTATTTCGAATAAGGAATTTTGAATTTGACTATCAGTACGAGATTTCATTATCTCTTTATTTTTTTCATCTTTCTTATTTCTCATTGTCGCGGTCAACATGAGCTAATTAGAAGCAAACCGATATTATACAAAAGAATTATCGCAAGTTAGATTATTTAACAAGTTTATTTTAAGGAAAAATAGGCTAAATTGTTCAAAGCCGGTCACTAGAGAGGGATCAGCTGACGGGGAGAGCCAGGCGACAATGAACCCGTCGACTTGCCACATGTTAGGCAAGTGACGACTTTTATCGCATTGGAGCCTGTACAGGTCATCCATTTTGATGGAATAAATTTCAATTTTTTGATTGACTACTTAACCTGTCAATTGGACCAACACGACATGAATATACTTTGGACCATACCGGCATGGCTTCATAATCTCTGTTGTCCCAAAAATCCTACCCCACATAGGATATTTTCATCATTTTGAAAAATATTAACATTTCTGAAACAATACAACATCACCACGTCTTTATTCTTACTCTTTTTTTTTTTTCATAATCACTTTTTTTATGCATGATTAAAATATTTTAGGATTTATTTAAAATCTTCTTTGGTTTTTAAAAATAATTAAAATATTAATATTTATCAAAGTTATATTTGATGATGTCAGCGTAGCATGCCACGTTGTGACACCACTGCGCGCTATACCTTCTTCCACTTTTGGGAAACATGGAATGTTAAGGTGTGATAAAGCTGACATTACGATATATCCGCTTGTTTTTATCCCTACCCATCCCTAATGGTGTCCAAATCTCTCAATCTAAATATACTTAAATAATCAAAAATAAGTTGGTTAGTATGATTAGATATATTTTTTCATAAAATAATATATTAGATTTGAATATTTTGAATAGAAAAAATTTATATCAAAGAATTTTATGATTAAGTTAATCAATTCAACTTAAATCTATATGCCCTAAACATAGAATCAATTTCAAAGATTTGACTCCATCACCTTACCTTCCTCTCTAAAATGGGGTTTGAACAAAATGCTCCGTAAACCATCTGGTCGAGATTTAGAAATCATGGCTAGGCTATTTATGACATGTGCTGATGATTTATCGCCTGTCCGAGGGAACTCACACTTGCAAATCGGCCAAAAAGGATGGATTTGGTTAGAATTTATTTAAAAGGTTTTTTTTTTAATATTTCAGCCTTTAACCCTAACATTTGAATGAATTTTAAAAGCCAACTCATTATACATTTCTTATCGGGTTTTAACTCTAAATTTATTAGTTTAATCTTATACATTTAAGCGTCCATTGTTCTATGACAGAAACGTGGACCGAATAAAATGTGAAAAATAAAAATTGCAATNTCTATGACAGAAACGTGGACCGAATAAAATGTGGAAAACAAAAATTGCAACGCTAACAAAATGATAATTTAATATCAAATCCATAAATAAAGATAACTATTTCGTCAAGATGATAATCAACAATTTTATAGAAGTCAAGAAAGTACCGAACGTGCAAAATTAAATTAATCGATCACTTACCAACACGGCCCACGTTTGGCATTAAAACTATATATATATATATATATATACCATCCATCGACCAAGGACAGTCCGCATTCAACTGGACTCGGTTACAATGTTACGTGGCAATAAACTTGGTTTGGACTTGACAAGCTGCCAAAATCAACTAATCCATTATGTTAGGTTATGTGTATTCAAAACATTTATGATGTTGAATGGGATGTAAGTTACAAATCCACGCTACCATCCAATGAAACTACCATCCATCCAATGATGAATAAAGGCATTATAACCGTCCACTTTCTTCACTGTTGACAAAAGAGATGCACGTGTTTTGAAATCAAATTATGGGCATTTTCTAATGCACAACTGACTTGACTTCACGAACGTCATCAACCTTTGACTACACAAACTTCCTGATGAAGGGCCCCGCGTTATCGTCATCAGACGAATGAATGTGCAAAGATTAAGGTGTGATTATTGCAAAGATTAAGGTGTGATTATTATAACTTGCCGGCCGGTGTCCGCATCCTGAGTAGAAGCATTCAGTCTATCTCATGCATGGGAGGATGCCACTTGTACATTATAAAATATCTACCAATTTTAAAATCTAGGGAACCCTAGGAAGCACTGCTCAATTTGTCTCTCCTATAATATGTACAAATTGGAAATTTTGGACACAGAAATTGACTATCAGCTGTTCAAGTTGACGAAGGGATGAGCTGTCTGCATTTGCGGCTCTTGTCTACTCCTCTGTTCATTCAGAAGTGGATGGCCCGAGACGCAAGACGAGACAGTCCTTAACTACATCTTTCGGTTTCCACCATGGGAAAAGGTGACTTCCGGTCACAAATTAGAACGGTCGTGAGTTAAAAAAAGGTAGGAGAAATAGTAGAAAAAAAAAGGGCGGACCAAGATTAATGTGGATGAGAATTAAATATAAAAATTTTAAATTTTATATCAAAATTATTATTATTATGTCCTGCATGTATATATAGAGAGAGAGAGAGAGAGAGAGAGAGGAAGAAACATTACGGTCGTATTCTATTATGGCGGCGTAAATAGATACGTATATATAAATAAGTATATTGTTACGTATTCATTGCCTATATAAAATCTCTCCGGTATTCCGATTGGTGCGTATTATCAAGATTTAAAAGTGTCCACTGATAAACAATTTACTAGAAAAGAGGATTTGTTTATGTTTGTTTCCTTATTGAGTTATAAGACTGACTTGTGATTAAATAATTGGGTAAAAAAAAATCCCACTATGTAATTTTTTATATTTTTTTTTGTTAGAATTTATATTTTCTAATTTTTTATATTCATCATTGAAAAAAACAATTTTCGCTATGAAATTCTTATGTTATTTCTTCCGGATGGATTAATTATATAGAAGAATATATATTCATATTTTATTGGTAATATTTCAGAATATTTTCTTAATTTCCATTATCAAATGTCTGGAAATTTGTATGCATGCCGCGCATCCCACAGCTAATTAACATTCCCCTCTCTCAATGAAGATTTTTTAAGGTGCATTATTTGATATTTAGAATTTAATAAATCCTAATCAATCTCAATTTTGAGTCGGGTCAAATCAGTGCGACGACTTTGATGATGTGAGCGCAGTACCAAGAAAGTGATCGTGGAAAGATTGCCGTGTAGGAAATCTCGAAAATAGGAAATTGGTATGATCGCAAAAGTACGATAAAGAAAATTACAATAGTTAATTACAAACAGTTTATTGTCATGGTTATGGCGGTTATGGACGCTTAATTAAGGACAGACCAGCGAGGAATTAGGTGAAGTTGGATTAAATTAGATAGTTGTTATAAAATATTTTATTAATATAATATTTTAATATAAAAAATTTAAAATATAATTTTATAATACATATTTTAAAATATACTAAATTTTAATATATTCTATCCATTTTTCATTAACACAATCAATTTTTAATAATGTAAATGATATACATAATACTCGTTAATAACATGAATTCACATTTAAAATAAATAAATTACCACGATTAATATCCCCCACTCTCACTTTTTTTTCTTTCTCCCTCCACTCCTCCCACTTTCTCTCTCTTCGCACTCACGCACTCCCTCCCTTTTTCCCTCTCCAGCTCAATCTAAATTCAATTAGTTTTTTATTATTTAATAATATTTAAATTTTTTCATAACAATCTTTTTATTTATTTATTTATAAAATAATAATAATATAACATAGTATATTAAATGGTAATAGATATTATTTTTTTTAAAATTTTATAATAAAATATTAACTAAAAAAGTTAAAAATAGGTAGTAAGATAGTAAAATTAATATTAAATATTTT
>CXYZ01003775.1:638932-672352 GCA_900006705.1 Sonneratia caseolaris | reverse complement strand
AAAAATCAATCTTAAAATTGAATTACTTGTTCATTACCCTTTAATATACTATTATGATATATTATTATCATTTTATAATAAAAGATAATAAAAAAGTTATACATAATTTTTATTTGGACATGGACTGAGAGGGAGCATGAACCACGGAGAGAGAGAGGGGTCGAAAGAGAGAAAGTGACTAGTGGAGAAGAAAATGGGAAGAAAGAGACGGTGTTCCGGTAATTTATTTATTTTAAATATAAAAATATGTTATTAAAGAGTTCTAAGGTAAGATATTTATATTATTAAAAATGGATAATATTAGTAAAAAAATGATAAAATATATTAAAGTATAGTATATTTGATAAAAAATTTATTAGAGAGTTATACCATAAAAATTTTGTACTAAAATATTACATTAATAAAATATTTTATACAAATTATATAATTTATCTGACAAAGTTTACATAGAAGTATGAATTAAGAGCCGCTATTTATTTATTATCGCGTGGGGTTATCCCAATTATAAAAGTTTAAAAATCCTTCCAACAAATATAAATATAATATTATTAGCGTAATTAAAAAAAACTAAAAGAAGCTATTTTTTCCATCAATGTTTTTTCCTTAATCACTAAGGCTGGGTCATACGCAATATTCAATGGGGGAGTTCACGTGCTCAAAGCCCATTCACATGCACTCATGCGCATTAATTAATCTAAGGTAATGTCGCGATCCAACTTCCAATTGGTACGGTCAAGTAAAATTTATTTTCTATCTTACAAATATTATGTAATATGATAAACAGAATTTATTTCAATAATTTCAGCCTCAATTGAGGACTGAAATATGCTGTATCTGATTCTCGTGAGCGGATGACTTACGCAGATTATGTTATTCTAATGAAGGAATGCATAAATTTCAACCTTTCCCTGCTTTGCATGTGATTTCACCCCGTCAACAGGTCATGGTCAAGTACGGCCTGCTGTTGTGGCCACAAAAAAGCTTTTTTTCTTTTTTGGTTGGTCTGGCTAATTGGGAGGTGAGAATATCTGTCAGAAAAAAGGGCGTTGGTAAACACGAATTTTAATTTCCTTTTTAATTTTATCACGGACTATTATTTTGTGTATCGTGCATTTAGCACCACATTCAATTCCTTTGTAGTCCTTCTGTGTGACACGTACTGATGCAACAGAACGTTACCCGCCCATTTTAGTTGGATTAGTTGTTTATTTACTAAAATTTTAAATAAATAATTTAATGATAAAATTTTATATTAGAAATTTTGATGAAGATTTTTTTGGCGAATCTCAACTAAATTATATATTAATCTTAATTTATATTTTAATTGATCGAAAAATGCTGTGTAATGTAAAATCAAATTATGGCGAATCAGTGATTCAAAGTCTTTCTTCCCCTTCCGGCGCGTCCTAACCCTAACCCTAATAATCGTATGCCTCCCCAAACGGCAGATTGCTCTCCATTGTTTCTGCCTACTCCTCTGCCCCTCCACTTCCGCCGCCTGTATTGCCGTCCTAATCACTATGACCCTCCTCCATCGCCGCCTTAATCAATTTCCTTCCTCCATTCCGTCGTCGTCGGGGAACGCCACCACTAACCCATCACCACTTCCATCTCCACGCCCACGACAACCCTCTGTCCCTCATCAATTTGAGATTTCTTTTAACCATATTGAATAAATTGAGCGATTGATTAATAATTAATTGGTTTTCTATAATTCTCGATGATTAATATGGGAGACTAATAATCGATGGTAGGAGTAGCCATTAATCTCCGGGGAGTTCGAGCACCTGGTCAGTCCCTCACCTCCCAGCAGGAAATGAATGAAGCTTGACGCAATGTTCGCCATTATCTTCTCGGACCCTCCTCCGTTGCCGCCCAAATCAATCTCTTCCTCCATTACATCCCGCCTCCCTCATAAGATTGAATTTGTGATTCATGAATTAGAAATAATTCTCAACAACCTGCCCTGTAAACTAACTCTACGGAAATCTTCAAATTTCCCACTATTAGTTTCTCATTATTTAGCATCGAAGCAACAGAAGCTCCCGCAATTAGTTTCACGCAATAGCCTCCTAGCACGAACTCACGTAAATGATCACTCTGGGTAACCCTTTCAAAGTTTTGTATAATCAGGTCATAAAGCCATATGAATCTATGTTGCAAAAATGANGGAGGGGGGCGCAGAAAATGCAGGGAATTGGAGGAAGAAGATAAAAATTACCAAATTTCATAATTACTTAGGTTATTCATCCAAAAAGTGGAATATGAGAATAAAAATGTATGTGATTTTGTCGAAAAAAATCAAATATTGATTTTTTTAATTTTAAAATGAGGGTGTTATTATCCTAAATAACTTTCTCTAGACAAAGGCAAAATTAAGATGAGTTAGTTGGGTTGCTTTATGGCCTCATCCCTCCTTTAAATAATGCTTCAAATTTAATTTTTGTATATTATATATATATAAATATAACCCTACATATACAAATATCACTCAAATCTAAATTGGTATGAAATTAAAATCTTATTCGATTTTTAACTTTTTATTTATGCTTGGTCGTCAGTTTTTTGGGCTTCAGTAAGGGTTTTTATTAATGATCTTATTTTGTCTTTAGCACTTGAAAATACGATATATATATTTATTTATTTAAAATTTAAATTGGTTGATATTACTGTGTAAGCATTTCAATATAGCGATATTCTTGAATAAGATATACCTCGCCACTTGAAAGCAGATGAGTTGGTATCCACACATGAGCAGGTGTTGACAAAAGCCAGATTCAAAGAGCAGAATTTCAGTCTTATACCATTAAAAAAAAAGATTCTGGTTCTTGTTCCTCATTATTTTCTTATTTTTTTATGGAATTTTTGTTGAATGTAGACGGGAAAGACGGCCTGATTGAAGAAGTTTGAGAGTCAAATTCAATTCAACCATAGATTTGAACTGAATATTAAAGTAACAAGATTGAAGATTTTAAGATTTTTTTTCATTTTTCCTTCTTCAATAATACTTTTTTGAATTAATAATAGATAACGTCTGACCGAAGAATTAATAAAACACATTTTTGGTTGCTTCTTAGAGTCATTTAAATTATAGTTTTAAAAATTGAACAAAGTCGACCGATTCAACTAGAAATCGGCCACTCACATGGTCTAATTCCTATAAAAAAACTCAATTGCACTTTTAATAAAGTTAATTTCGGTTGAATCAGCCAGTTTCCAGTCCAATTAATGAACTCAATTGAATTAGTAGAAAAATCGGTTGACTTAAAATTAAAAAAAATAAAAACATGTTATAATGTACGTATTTTATTTTACTAAACTTATATTTATATTTTATGTTAAGTTTTTTGTTTAGTATAATGATTATATTAATAATTTTTGTTATAAATTATATTTAAATTATGATATTATATAAATTTATTAGTAATGTTATATTATTAATATTATTTATTAAATATATGGTCAATTCATTGAACCGTCGGTCTGACCCATGAACCTATATCTATACCGGTTTTCAATCCGGTTCGGTTTTAAGAACTATGATTTAAATTGCATTTTTTTTTTGCTGAAATATCAAAATTCTGTTGATGCCGAATTTTGGTTTCATTTTTTAGAGTGTGTACGGATACCATGTAAAAACCAGAATTTTTATAGCAAGTCCAATTCTTATGTCATCTATAATGTTGGATCCCTAACTTGAACAACTCTCTTTTGACATAGTGCATATTTATCAAGTTTATTGTATAAAAAATTTCAATAATTTGGAGAAATTTCATAAAAAAGTATATAATATAAGAATAACTTATACACTTAAATTTTGATCAAATAATTTGCGCGAAGCTTGTGGTATAGTACATATTTCCGGTAGGATCCCATTCTTACTCATAATAGGGTAGGAACAAGGTCCAAATTTTGGAACCCGCCATATCCAGAATAGGCTATGGGTACATGAAAATTTTAGGGCACTCGGAACTGAGAATCAGAACGAAATTGCTTTAATAATAATAATGACCCTCAATTTTGAGATATGCCTCGCTTTCGTCCGTCTCTTCTGATTACTTTGAACCTAGTCCCTCAATTTAAAAATAAAATAGATGATGACCACGCCATTGATTCACCATAAGAAATTGGTGAATATGCAAGCGGGGGCACTGCTGCGTCAGCGAATGCACATACTATCTTTCTTGTTCGATTTATGTTCAATTAGAGACTACCGGTAAGAAAAGGATGAGAACTTTAATGATTTTATTATTTTCAATGTTTGGGGACATAAAAAGTTGATGCAAATTGAATGGTGCATTTTCGTCCACCACAATGACCACTAACGAGTCGAAAATTCGCCACAGTTGCGTGCATTGATTGGAAGCAAATCGGACACCGGCTTCATCCACGAGGACGAACAAAAATTGCACAAGGTTTTTGACATCCACAAGAATGGACGAATTAGACACAAGTTGGGTGCAAATTTGAATAGATTCTAATTCGACAAAGATTTGAATAACTGCATTGAGGAAATAGACCCGAACTTTGAACAAACCGTTTTCATCCTCGCCAAGCCCCCACTTTTAATATCTATTAACAATCTGATTTATTGAATTTAAATTCCAAAATTTTGAAAGTAATTCTTTTAGTTATTTGAACTTTTCATCATAACAAACCGCCAAATCACATCGACATGTATGTATATGATGATTAGGTTGGATGATTGCTGGTCTAGCGTGCGATGCCGTGATTTGAATATGATGCAGTGTCGACAATTTCTATATATCTATCTATCATGCACTTTAACATGATGAGCTGATATTTAGTTTCAACATTTGTTTTTCACATTTGCGTCCAGCTCTTACTGAAACATGGGCGTGTTTTTCATCCATTCTCGGATGCAAGATTGGATGACTTCACTTATTGTGTATTTTCCGGACGCACATTGGACAAACTCGTCGAGCTTCCTCCGTTCGATGGAATCTGGATGGCAATTACTGGCTAACGTCGACTCAGTTAGCCATAATGTGGTTGAAAGTCGAAACGCAAAGGGCACTCCGTCCCATTAGTCAGGTCATAAATAAGGATGTGTCTTGCATCGATCACCACTGTGCAGGCCCCGAGAGGCAAAACAAGCATAAAATAGGAGGGAAGGTGGGATAGTCATTGCCTGACGAACTTATGCATGCATTTAATACCAATTTCAACTTGTCAACCGAGACAATCCAATAAATATATGAACCCTTATCTTTAAATGCAATTAATTTTCATTTCAGAAGGAAAAGAGCAAGTGCAATCTTTTTTTTTTTCCTGCTTTTTTGCTCGGTGTAATAGGGGTTAAAGATTGTTACACAAAATCAGTCCAGTCGACGATAATTATACAATTTTAAGATTTTACATTTCCTATTCAACTCTTTCATTTGCGACAATTTCGGTTAAAAAAAATGACAAATGACCGTTAGTTTGATTGAAAAAGACTATTTTTACCATTAATATTAAATATACTTTTTATTACTTGCCAATTTTATCTTGAGCGAAGAGAAAAATGGTAAATGAAGTCAGGAGCTCGATTCAAGCCCTTGCAGTCTTGTAGGTGAGTCTATCTACAGTCTCTCCTGCAACCGATGACCTTACATGGGGGGATGGACTGAGATCAAGTCCTTAATGCCCTCAAATTAGCATGTTCATTGCATATTAATGTAAGAAAATCTGTACAATTGCAAGGTAATAAGGCCGAAATTGCGGCCCCTACAAATCCCAATTTGGTCAATTTATCTAATAGATTAAAGAGACAAATTTGGGGAAGTGAATTTCAATGTCGAGACCTTCAACAATCCTAGTAGATCAAGTTAAACGAGAGAAAATCTATGTAATCAATGACATGAGATTTAGAATCGGGGCCCCTATCTCTCCCATTTGCTGTTTGGCAAATTTATCACTCAAATTGAGAGAAAACTAATTGGGAGGTAGTCGATGCCGGTATCGTGGCTTCACCCTCCCGTTCAACTGATTTATCTCTTAGATAGATAAGAAACCAATGGAAGGGAGTTAGTGCCAGTATCAACTACCCCATCCTACTCATTTAGCCAATTTATCTCTTAAATTGAGAGGAGACCAGTTGGAGAAGACAATCAACACCAATAATGAGGCCTTCATCTTCCTTGTTTGAGTAATTCATCTTGAATCAAATGGATCCGAAGAACTTTCGTATGATTGAGAATGGTTCGATTCAGAATCGAGGTCCTAATGAATCCCAATTGGACCACGTATCCCTCAAATTACTAGGAGGCAAAATTGACTGAATCAAATGCAATGAGACTAGTTTTGAGACCCTCATTTAATAATACACCATTTCTCCTTAACTTAAATCTATTTAAAACAAATTATTGAATTGAATGCGTCTAACCCTCTTTTATCGATGCTCATCATATCCGATTTGGTCTTTTTTTTTATTGATCCCATATTGAATTCGGACACTATGAGACCTACTATTCTAGTCCTTCATTGCTCCAACTTGTATGAATTCTCATACCAATCAATAAAAATAATGGCCGAATAGAGAGACATGGACGACTCAAATCCAAACCCCACCACCCTCAATTGTATATTTTTTTTTCTTGTTCTATCTAGTACAAATTAGTTAATCTATAAATGCGGAAGGCGTTGATACTGATACTCACTATCTACTCTAATCATTGGCAGTATAAGAGAGACTATTGGGAAGCTCTCCCAGGTGGAGGTTGAGATCTAATGCTCATACATTTTTTCTTGACTCGTGATAAAATTGAGAAATAGTACAAAGTTGGTGAATAAAATATATACTAACTATTGTGGGTAAAATAGTATTTTTTTTTTCAGTCAAACTATTGCTCATTTGTCTTTTTTTCAACGGAAATGCCATGAATGGTAGAGTTGAAAGAGATTTCATTCATTGAATCATTTCATCAAAAAATTCAGTTAATGATAAAATCAAGAATTTTCACATAGTTTATGGTTGAATAAGCTGTTTGTACCTTTTTTTTCCCATGGAATTAACATAACTACAGTCAATAATTAGAGTTTAATTAGAGTGATATAGGTGACGTGATATCTTAATTGGCAAAGTTATATTGATGTATATTTGCCAAATATATAACTACGCGGTGATGAGACAAGTTGGTTTTTTTTTTTATTTTTGCTAAAACATATGGCAGCCATAATTTGAGGAATTTTGCCAATAATTCTTGAAGCAGCACGATAGAGATCAACAAAACTGCAAATTTGACCATCATTTTTTTCTTTGTATTTTTTTTTTGGCTAAAGGAGACCATTTCTCCCCCTAAATAAACTCTTGTACTATTGACTCTGTCTGATGCTTCTGCGATGGGTTTGGCTTTATGGCTATATGGAGTCTACGAGAACGGGGAACGATGATCGTCCGAAAGAAGCAAGACGGGGAAAAATTAGAAACTAGGGAAGTCTCGGTTCGGCCAATGGAATCACAGCCCGGTCAAAGTCAAACTCTGGGGCTGTGCCTGGCGCACTGACACATGCCAATTGTGGCAGTATCGCGGAGTGGCCGCAACAAACTCGAAATCAACCCTCGGAATATAGTACTACGACGATTACAATGATTTTAATTGTGAATTGACAACATTTGTCATATGGGAAATTCGAGAATCTATGGTTAACGTCGAAGACTTTGTAGTAGTCTGATTGAAGATTGACACCAATCGTTATATGGAAAAGTCTCAAGTCTTGTCGGGTTCCTCGAACGGGGAGGGAGCCCCGGAGAGGCAGTTAAAATTTTTTGACTGATTAATTATGAAAAATGGGTGCACAGGTTAAGTAACTATTACTTATTTTATAATATCAAATTATTATTAATAAATTAGTTTGAATTTTTTGAATGCCTAATTTACCCTTAATTTAGTATTAAAAATCATTTGTATCCGATTGATTCTCCCTCATTGAATATACAAGTAATATAAACGTAATCGTCGATAAAAAGAAATTGGATATTCTAAAATCATTAATTATTGAAGAGTTAAAACAATTCGTTGTTTTTAAAATTTTGTGGTTTATTTTTGGTGTTCTTATGAATGTCCCCCTCAAACATTTTGGGGTTCAGTTTTGTTAGGGATTATGATTTTTATAAATTTTCAGAAGTTAAACCTTCTAGGATTATTATTATTATTTTTAGTGTTTTTAGATTTTTAAGATTTTTTATGATATTGAGAATTTAAAGTTTTTTTTTTTGGGATTTGGAAAGATGAAAATCGATATATATTTTTTGTAATTGGATTCATTTATCATTAATATAAGAAATTTGTTTCTAAAATTGAATAAAAGAGTATTTTTATATTGGAGATGTAATTATCTTTTAATTGATGATGTAATACACACACACACAGATATACAGTAAGTCGGTTGCTCATCCTATGCCTTTAAGGTATAGAACAGACAAATCCATAAATTAGTCAAACAAGAGAAAACAAAAACATGTTTACTATATATTTTATGTTAATATCCTTAAAAAAAGCATGAAATTTACAGCAATTTTTAATTTTAGTACAAACTTTTTTTATTGACCTAAATGTGCCTAAACTTTATACGTTATACCAGTTTAACACAATATTAATTTTTCCGTTAAGATTATATATGTGACAAACAGTAATACGATGATTTATATATTATATAAAGTTACTAAATAATCCCTAAAGTTAAAAGTTTTAAAATAAAAAAATAGGGACAACTTAATAAATCCCTCACATCCTTTTTTCCCAAACCCTAATCCTAATCTTCATCGCCTCCGCTGCCGCCACCGCCGCCTGCTCCTCCCTTGTCTGCCTCCTCATCCCTCCTCCGCGGCCATTTCTTCCTTCTCTTCCTCCTTCCTATTCGGTCATCGCTGCCCTCATGGCCATTCTCCGTTTCCTCCTCCACGGCCACCCACCTCTTCCGCCTCTTCGTTCATCCCCCGATTCCACCACCTACTCCTCCTCCCTTCCCCAAGGGCCATGGTCGCTCACCTTCTCTTACTCATCCCTCCCCATGTTCAACACATCATCATCCCCTACCCCATCGCTACCACCTCTAGGTCGCCTTTTCTCTTCCCTTCCCATTGTCAATCAATTTTTTCATGGCCGAATGCGGTGGAGGAGGAGGACCCGTTTACGTAAATAAATTTTGACTATACTTGCATGTTCTCGAGTCGTGTACAGTTAGATCGCACCCATGAATTGTAGCAATTATTTTTCTTTTTTGGGTTAAAATGTCATTTTGGAATTTTAATATTTAAATTATAGTCACTTTAATCCATCAACAAAATTTATCGTTACTTCCAGTAATCTTCCCCATTTCGTCAGTCATTTTAACTTCTCTCTATCAAGTTAAGTGTTTATATATTTTAAGAGTAAAATCTCCTATATAAAAGTCAAATATGGGTATAATTGAAAATTTGCAAGAATTATAATTTAAATATTACTTATTTATTATTTTTAACAGTTGAGTTGATATTTGAAAATCACCATTTCAATCTAATATGTTCAATCATTTTAATGGTGATGTGCAACTTAGCATTGTTATATAACAATTATCTACTTATATAGCTAATTTCTTAATGGACACGATATAAAAGGTAACTTTTTATCACGTAATACATTAACAAATAACAGACATATCAATAAGTATAAATATAATATCATGTAAAGGCAACTTTTTATCACATTATCAAAACTTATTGGCTAATTTTTACTATCTTAACATGATAGTTTAGTAAATAATAGTAATATCAACAAAATATAATAAAATTATTATTATTTAAATATATTACCGAATTAAATATATATAATTAAAAAGTTATTTTTAATTTTATAAATTTTAATTTTAAAAAATATAATTATTATAATTATCTATAGAATTTCTCAAATTACATATAATTTAGTAAAATTTTCAATTAATCTATCATTCTATTCTTTCAATATTTGCATTAATATTACTTTAATCCCTCGACAAAATCTTTAGCCACTTCAAACCATTTTCCCCATTTTGTCAGTCCCTTTATAAATCCCTCTGTCAAGTCAGGATCATAATCTATTAGCCATATCATCTCCTTGCAAACACTATATAGGACATAAACTAATTGTAAGTGAATTTAATTTAAATATTGACACACTAAAATGGTAGTACCGTCCTTTAAAATTAGTACACATTTACATACTAAATATTAGAACTGACGTCATTATCATGTTCATTTAAAGAGTTAACGAACTTTTACNTTAGAACTGACGTCATTATCATGTTCATTTAAAAGTTACGACCATTTATGAATTTTCCACACTTCCAATGAAATGACCTCGTACATCTTTATCATTTTTTCATCAGGCATGATGCAATCAAACTGTCCTTTCCTTTATGCGTTGAATGTCTGCCGTCCAACCAGATGCGTAGACAGACAGTAGGCACCATCCTGGAACCTAATGTTCACCTTCACTCATCTTAAACTGGTTGCTAGATATCATTAAACTGATATCTCCTCTAGCTTTTGTGGGTTTTTTTTTTTTTGGTCGCCAAGGAGCGTATAGATCTATTAGTAAAATTTTGAAGTTTCTACTAAAATTTGTACGGTTTACATACATTAGATAAAGGATAAATTTCCTTAATATTTACCTGTGCCTTTCCAAGTTTTACCCTTTTAATTGCCCCCAAAAGATCCCATCCCGTCTCAATCCAAATCTCGAGTCCTCCCGGAAATTCCTATGGCAACCCTTTTCTTTAATTATAAAAATTAGGCTCCTTGGTCGGTCATCTTCCACACTTCTCGGGAGGGTGTCACGAGCTAATTGGACGGGAGAAGTTCACTTCACAACCGTAATGGTTGGTGGAGTTGACATTTATCAGAGCCCAACATTGGAAATAAGGGGACATGTACGTACAACAACCATGTCGATCAATACGGCATTGCTCTAATCAAGAGGCACAGTTTCGATTGCCTGTCACTTTTTCATTAGTCACGCCACCAGACAAACTGGATCGATATTTTCCGGTCAATAAGTACAGGCTTGTGATGGTAGAAATATGCTCTAAAATGGAGGAAAGTAAATTAGGGGTTCTAAAAATATATAATTTTTTAAATTTAAGGTATAAAACTTTTAAAATAAATATTTCAGTTTTAACTTATTAAGTTTTCTTATAATGAATCATTAAATCGCACAAACGTGAATGCTACGGCATCAATAAAATGTTGACATGATAGTGACATGTTAAATCTTTTTGAATTAAAATAGTGACATGAGATTTGACGCATTATTATTACACAAGTATTTTACTGATATCATTATGTCTATAGGAGTCTCATGGGCCTAAAATAGGATCGTAAAATGGAGAGAGAATAAAGGAATATGAGAAGTCTCATCGTAAAAATAGAATTTATAACTTCTTGATTATTAAGTCGACGGCGGTACAATTGAATCGAACCTCATTTATCTCACATTAGTCCAATTTAAAAACTCATTAAGATAATGATCTAAGTTAGTCAAAAAGTTAAATTTTAGAATTAGCAGGGTCATTTGAAAGTTTTATAAGTTAAGTTTAGGAATTTATATTTTAGAACTCATAATGTATTTTCTGCCTCTAAAATTATCTTGAACAGTGCGCGGAAACCCCGCTCCACGTAGAATGTTCAAAGTACCTCTGCTAGTGTGAACCGGGTCAGCAGCCCCACGACCAGGGCCTCGATTATCACTATGATGCATTTAAAGCATCAGGTTTGACGTCTCCGTCAATAAATCTGACGGATAAACTGAGACTTCTTGGCCAGTACTGCATATGTCAATATCACTGACTCCTTGGGGTCCTTGGCATTGACGAGGGCAGTCATGTTCATTGCTATGGTAAACAAATTCATTTTCTTTGACTATAAGTTAGAAGGTCCGTGAGTACATAAAATTATATTATTGATAATTAAATAAAAGTATTTTTAATAATTGATCCATAATGATATTATCAATATAATAATAATCACGCATGTCTTCCCGTAATGTTTCAACGGGTCGCTTTTTCAGGTCAATGTCGTAAAGTCCAAGTCCGCATTTTCTTTTGTGTGTGTAATTTCTGACCGTCATGACCTTGACTTGGTCACTCCGTCCAATGCGCTGGTTCTCTTCCCTTATGTTGCTTTCCCATTCCTAATATTTAAAAATGAATGAAATGAGTACTTTAATATCGAGAAAGACGACTAATTCATTGTGGGGGGTAAGGATTTTCCATAAAAAGAATTTTTTTCCTCATTATTTAAACTGAACACGAGGTTATATAAAGAGAAGTAATATCGAATTATTTCAATAAACTTATATTGGTTAGTAATGTTGTTAAAAGTGTGATTTGGATCGGTTCAAAATGGACATAGAACCATTTGATCCGATTACGGTTCGGCCTGTCTGGTTATGGGTCACGGTTCAGATAAATATAAACTGGCTTGGAATATTTATAAATGGGTCGGTTTGGCCAGTGAACCATCCATTTTTTTTTATATTTTTTTTAAAGGAATTATTTTAAATGAATATTTTTCAATTTTTTAAAATTTAAATTGACCCGACAAAATTCAACTGTTGATTTGCAGGATTTTTGGCGGTCCGGACCAGTTTTCAATGGTTTCGAGCCGGTTATGGTTCCCAATAGATTTCTAAAAGGTTTCAGGTCTGTTTAGTAGGGTAACGGTTTGGGTTGGTTAAGGTTCAACGGGTCCATATTTCAGGACCGACTCATAATCCCCCAAACCTACTAAGAATGATTATGTGCCAGGTTAGAAGTGATCCGTGTTGGTTCCAAATTTGGTTGATCCGATTTTGGTCCTGTTACAGGCCAGCACGACCCGTTTAACATCTCTATAGGTTAGTTCTCAATTTTTTTTTACTTAGAAATACTTCATATTTTATCAACAGGAAAGTATCGTATAAGATAGTGTGATCATGTGGTGATACATAAGAGGTGACGTCAATCAATAGAACTTTGCTATTTGTAACCACGGGGTCCGATCTTCATTTTCATTTTTTTTAATGATGACTCTTTGACGGTCGGTAAGATTTATGAGGATTTACTTAACTATCTTCAAAGATTTGTAAAAGATTCAAAATTCACCTTTATCAAATTTTTATTGTCGGTGTCACCATGTAAGCATGACACATGGACCATACCATTGCATTAGATATCTCTATTGAACTTACATTGAATCAGCTCATTAATTGGTAAAATTTTCTTAAAACACACTATTATGTCCATTTTATGACACCTTGATTAGGGACCTCACATAATCATAATAGGGAAAAAAAATGTGCAAAATCACTATACAGACAGCATCACATACCAATTGGCTCTACTCTATTTGAAAGAATTGAATTATACGAATTCATATTTTACTGTACAAGCGTGATTGAATGAATCGATCAACCAAGTGCCAAGCAGATGCAAAACATTGATCAAATCTTACTGATACACAACCGGCGATAATCAATTAATCTTCCTCGGTTTTTGAGTACTTTGAAATCCTTGAATAATGCATGAGACAGATACATTTACCAATGCATTCTAGTAAATTTGAGGTTTGAAATTCAATTTTTTTATATAGATACATGTCAAAACATTAGTTTAAATGGTACGTTTTTTGCTAGAATTTTAGAGAACACCAATCTCTTAAATTATACTAAACCCACGGTAGTTTTCACCCTGATAATGTAGTTTATTTTATATTTTTGTGTTTAAATATGAAAAATAAAAGATGGGAGTAGTGTTATAGAAGGTTTCCTCCTAAATGATTTATCGAATTATAATGTGCTTAAATATAAGTGTTGTGATTTTTTTAAGTGTTAGTTGATTAAGATTTGAGTTTGATATGTCCATGAGGAATAATAACCCTTTCCAAATAATTTATTTTTATTCAACTTAAACGAAAAACCTAATTTCATAAAGTAAGAAAATATTATTGAATCCTCTGAATCAGAGCCACATGTGCTGGTCAAGCACTTTGATTTCCAGGAAATCCATCGCGGCCAACTGATAGCGTAGTCCACTGAAAATCTCGTGGCGGACAAAACCAAGAATAAAACAATGAATATTAATAAGGACCGAGAGTCAGTGCTGCAACTGTTGTTGGGACCAAGGTGAATGCTGTGACTCAACCCAGCTGAACTAGCAGAGGTTGTTCTCGCCATTTTCCAAGTCAAATGTTTTACGCTGTCTCGTCTGCTTCCTCTTTTTTCTACCATCCTTTCCCACCGTCTTTGTGACCTATCGGGATCAAACTGCATGCATTTGTTGAACGGTTTACTTTTCTTTCCTCTTTTTCCCCCCCACCTTGCAGGTATGAAGTACAGATTACATTTCAGGTTTACCCAGAAATCACAACAATAGAATCATTAACTGCTCGATGTGTACTTACCGATGAATAACAGTTGAAGTAAAAAGGTTGGACAATTTTTTTTTATTATTTATCGTTCAAAGAGTTGGCAAAGAACTATTTAGGTTGACAAAATTAGGGAAAAAAGAAAAAAGAAAAGCAGCTGCAAACATGATAGAACTAGGCCGCTCTGCACCAGCCGTGGTGCAAACCACAAGTCTCCCGCAAGGGACCCAGGGTAAACTCAGCTTTTTCCTTTTTCTTTTTAATTATTGTGCAACATAGTAGTATTTACTTGCATTTTTGCATTCAAGTTCGGCCGCACATTGGTCGACAATTTGACCAAAAAAAACAAAGAAAGAAAGATCCTAGCTTTCGACCACTAATGTAGTGGTTAGAGTTTCGACCAAAAAAAAGAGAGAAAATGAAAACATTTGTGGCTGGAAATGGAGAGAAAAAGGACACCTTTGAACCAGAAATTCAGGACTGAAAATAATAGAAATCTGTCGTTGTGATTCATGTCGAACTCTGGAGATTAGATCCTTCCAACGGGCTCAAACCCTAAGCTCAAGCGGGCAATAGTTTATCTGCTTACACTGTTTAATAGAACCACTATTTCTAGTTTGGCTACAATCCTAAGCAGGCTCTGATCTCTTTCCGGAGTTCACAGACCATTTTCCGGCAGAAGGGGTGGTCGAAGAGGGAAAAATAGGAAAGAAAATGAGGGAAATCAACGAAAACTGTCTCGCCCCTTGGTTACTTTCTGCAAATCTGCCTACTACTATGAGCATGCTCGTGAACCAGCCCTGGCTGCTGGACTCAAAAGAATCATTTTCAGAAGTGATTCTTAAGGATTTATCCTCAATTATAAAAGATGCTCATGGTTTTTTTGAAGGAAATGATTAAGAAATATAAGGATGTTGTTATTTCACCGAACTCACTTGAGGCAAATTTGCTCTAATCAAATTAATATTTGTTGTAAGGACTCCGATGGTTTGCCCACGGAACCTTTATGTATAACTGGCATGTTGCACTCCTGCATACTTGGTTCAACTCCTAATCGGCTAATATAATTTAAACATAAATGAGTTAGTATTTACTGAAATTTTAAATATAAGATAAAACATATTCAAAATTTTTTTATGGTATCAGTCGAGAGGGATCTTTTAGAAATTGTTAATGCAATAAATTTATATGTGGAATGTCATTCATAAATGAAGCCAGACCAGTAAATCTACTCCTATCACCCGCCTAATAGGGCTATGCCAAATGCTACTACCTCATGATAAATCGAGGTGGAAACCACGGGTATCCAATGCCCGTAAGTGCGCTACTATATATTAAATGATTATTTTACCACGTACATCTGAACAGTTAGGACCATTCATAGGAAGTTTCTGCTTAACAGACCAGTTAATGAAATGACCTCGTACATCTCCATTTGTTTGCTGTCATGTCTGGCGTAATATTCAAATTGTCATCCACCTTCCTTTGGGAAAACTTTTTGAGTATTACACATCCTCTCTCATGATGTAATATCTAATCAGATGAGTGAAAAGCGAGGCCATTGTGAGACTCGGTTCCTCCTATTTCCACTAATCTGATCGTATATCTAGGCATGCAAAGTGAGTAATACTAAACAAATATATCATGTTGCTCATTAGTTGGTTTTTTGGTCACAGAAGAACTAAAATGTTTTTAAGAAAATAAATGAATGTGGAAAGTTGACCGGTTAGAGCGTTAGAGATTGAGGAACAAAGCCCCATTCCCCCACCGAAAGTTTGATGCCCTAAAGCATCTATTTGTCATTCTTATTTAATTTAACGAAATTTCTCTATGTCCATCCAAATTCGGAAAAGTTAGCTTGTCGTTCGCCTGAACGATCCCATCCTTCCTCAATCCAAATCCCATACCCATCCTTGAGAAACCCTAGTACAGGAGGAGAAATTGGGAGTGATCAAATTCATATATCTTATCTTTTTTATGATACATGAACCTTATCTTATATAAAATCAGTTCTAAAATAGTGCATGTGAATCCTATCCCATAAATAGAAAGAACAGGTACTACCATATTGTAATCTTTTGTGTAATTATAGAAATTAAGCTATTAGTTTCCACCACGGTAGGGAGGAAACAGTTAATTAGGCAGGAGCAATTGTTACTTCAATATTCATAGGTCAGTCATCCGGGTTTTGCCTTCTCATAATGTGGGTCGTTTGGTACCGCAGATATCTACCGTAAAAACTTTCCGATTTCCGAAGAAAAAACATTAATAATAAGATCGTTGGTTCTTAATGGTATTGCTCTATTGAAGACCTTTGGTTAGGATTAGCTGGGCGTCCCATCTCATTTTCCCATTAGTCATGCCTTGAGTACATAGAGGTCTACAATTGTCCATGGCCACGTTGGAACTTGATCAGAGTGGACCGTTCAATTTTAATTACATTCCTTAAAAGTGCGAAGACGGGGCGAGAAGGGCCAATTACGTCGACATCGATCCTGAAGCCACGTTTCGGCCTCGATTCTCACAATCATGCATTTAAGAGGTTGGGTGGACATGTTAGTCAATAGACCCGGCGCGAAACAAATCAGGATTTTTTTTTAATAGGCACGTGGTGTCGTCAGCTTTGACGAGGGAAGTCCTGCAGTCTAGATACGTATGGTGCTCCCAAAGTAAACGAATCCCATTTCAGCACGTCATTCCACCATTGCTGCTCTCCTTCAATTATAAAGAGAACTCTTGAGTTCGGATAGCACCATTATGACTAAGAAATATAAAGATAATATAATGAGTTGTATATATAAATACAAACATAAATTTGTGTTTGTTTGTTTGTTTGTGTTTATATACATTCAAACATTAATTAGCGACATTTATGATTATATTTAGTTTTTTTTATTGAATTATGAATCTTCTTAATTAGCCTTTACTGGTCGTTGGGCAATTTGTCCGCTGAAGGTTGCAGCCAGTCATGCGGGTTCTTAAGGCCATTGATCTCTGTTCTTGGGCTGGACCTCTTTAGTGGGCCTCCCACAGGCTAGGTCTCTCGATGCTGGGCTTTCTGTTGGGCCTGATCCCATCACTTACTCCCCATTTTCACTGGCAAAATGTGCGGGGAAATGTACTTCGATTTTAACGGCCGATCCACCGAGTGACACGTGACGTCATTGTCCCCTCCTTCCCTTCTCTTTGGGGTTTTGATAGCAACAGGTTCCCAAGGGTCTTGTCATCATTGTAGGACTTGGTCGGTCTCTTTACTTTGCATCCTCTAATCCCTCTAATGTTCCTTTTTGCCTCACTATGTAAGGTTCCCTTACTCTCTTTTCTTCCTCGCCTTGTCTTCTGTTAAATTTCTCTTCTCCGAGGCTTCCTTGATTTCACAAATTCCCAAGCACCCCAGCTTTCCCCACTTTCGTTTCTGAGGCCCACTTCAAGCTGCTCTCTGGAAACGCCTCATCTACAGGTGAAGTTTACGAGAATAGATTGACCCATAGAGAGTTCATCGAATCACTGATTAAAGGAAGGATCGGCGCTGGGTATTAACCATGCTTCCCCGACGAGGGGGAGAGCCCTAATGAACCCTGTGCTGCAGTGGCCCCTGAACGAGAGTATCGTGTAGCTATACATTAGATATCTGATTACCCTAGTGCAATTGAGCCTGCAGCGTCGAGGATATGGGCAACGTTTTACATGTATTGTAGAGAGAAGGGGATCCCATACACTCGCCTTCTTTTCCGCTTTTTCTACAAGCTCGTGGATCACTCTTCGAACGAAGATTTCCATTTCACCCCGAGGTGGTGGAGAAACCATGGCACCTTGATGAAGAACTATGGGACTACTGACTCTAATTGGCATCGCTCCTTCATCTTCTTGAAGGATGAGCGCGCATGGCGCTGGAGGATGGCAGAAGATGAGTCCTTCAATGACGTCAACCCTCGGAGCTCCCTTTCTCAAGAACGAAGAGCTCTTGTGAAGAGATTCAAGGGAGTTAAAATTGACGCCTCCTAGTATACTAAGGATGCAATCCTACAGCGCTACGGAATCATCTCCGAAGCGTCGTGTGAGTTAATTATTGATCATCTCTCATGTGGCCTTAATGGACAAGATTTGGTAATATTTCTAACCTTTCTTCCTTTTCTTGTTTCCAGGCGCTAGAACTTGGCTTGCCATGCAGTATAAGAGTGCACTATGAGTTCCAAGTCTCGGGGAGGAAGAAGAGGGCAAGGATAGCCACAGGAAGCTCCTCAAGCTTTGTTGCTCCAGCGGAGGAGAGCAGCCACGCTTCCTCCGACTCCCTAGATAGGATGTTGGAGGAGAATCATCCTACTCTTGAAGCGTCACCGATTCATGCCCCGGAGGCGCCACTTATCCCTGCTTCAGGGGTGCCTGTGTCCCCTTTATTTTCTCTTTTGAGGATAGAAGAGGGAGAGGCTAAGAAGGAAGAGGAAGCGCCGAAAGTCCATCGTGTTGGAATATGTCGAGGCGATGGCTGTCCGGGTGGATAGTGAGGCTGAAGGGAAGGAGCGTCAAGATACGGCACCACGGAAGTATTGACTCCAGCCACCCTGGTGATTGGGGCTTCCCTTTTTGGAGAGAGCTCTTCTTTGACAAGCCTTAGCACCCAAGAGGAGGTTTTTGAGATGTTGACGCATTTCATCCTTGGGTGAGGCATTGGCTTTTGCGTGTTACCATTCACTTTTGGTAAGCGTTGATACCTTCTCTCTGTTTTATTCCTCGTAACTTTTATCTGCTACTTATCTTGTGAGAGTGATACTTGCAAGGGATTTTGAGCTACTCATTCTTAGTGGTCTACTGGGGTGAGGGGCCCAACTCAGTCCCTGCACTAGAGAAGAGGCTAAAAAAGGTTGACGAGGAGCACTACTGGTACTAGAAAAAAAATCACGAGGTTAGCTCCGTGGTCGAGGGTCTCAACGCCGAAGTCTCCATGTTCAAGGCGCAATCTCGTAAGGACCTTGAGGAGGTGTTCCGCCTCGTGGGCCTATGGGAAGCTGAGAAAGAGGAGGTGCTGCGCCTCTGGGACTTACTGGAAGCGGAGAGGAGAGAGGTTCAACGCCTGAAGGAGGAGTTGGCACTTAACAAGAAAACTATGGAGGAAGTTAAGGCTTCAGGGGAGTTTGAAAGGGCATCGGAGCTTGAAAAGGCCCAAAAAGAACTCCACGTGGTTGCATCCAAGTATGCTACTGAGAGGAAAGCTCAGCTCATGGTTGCTATGGATGAAGTCATCGTGAAATACAAGCAAAGTGTCGCCTACCAAGCTGATTTGTGCTAGAGCAACGTTTAGGCTTTTAATTGACATGCTCAGGACAATCAGGGACGATATCAACCAAAATGTCCCTGATTTTCCTTGGGACAAAGGTCTAATCCTTCGAGCCGCTCTTTGCTTATGAAGAAATAGTAAAGCTCCAAGTACAAGGCACTAATGATGTAGAGGTAGAGGACGCAGAAGATGAAGCTCAGCCCTTCTCCTCAATCGATGGAATTACAACCTAACCTTATCACCTTAAATTTGTGCAGAGCATTGATAAGCGGCGCTATGGCCTAAACATTAACCTTAAATTTGCGTAAAGAATTAATACACGGCGCTTTGGTCTAATTGTCCAGACCTCACTTCTAATCATTGCTAGCAACGCTGTAAATATATGTTTAAGTGTGGTGTACAACTTCGTACCTTGCCCGATCATTTTTATTTGTACGATTTTGCACCAGGCCTTTGAGTGACCAAAGTTCTGATGGTGGCGCTATCTAACACCATACCCATGTTGTGGAAGTTTTCGGACTCTGGCACCTTTGGTGCACCTCACATTGAGGGGTCTGTGGCGCCATTGGTGAACAAGGGGCTTTGGTGCCCCCTCAGCATGGAGAGATCATTGAGACCCACAGCCACAGCCACAGCCACAGCCAATTTTACAAGAACAGGCATTGAGACCACAGTAGGAGGACTAGTGTTCAGTAGGAATTGCTTCTTTAGAAATTCGGATGCAACTTCAGACTAGCTGAGGACCAGAAAATCATTTACTTCTAGATAAACTTAATAATGTATAAGATTTCAAAATTAAGGATTTACGAGAAATGTTTTCCCGATAATGATAGTTTCGTACTAATCGATGCAAATTTTGATTTTTAATGAATTTTACAGGAAATTCCACTGGCATTAAAAGTTGATACAAGTTTGGACAAATACCAGGAATTCAATTTTTGTTCTTCGACTAGAAAATTGATATTTGAATCTTTTGTAATTTGATTTTTATGATATTTTATTTGAATTCGGATGGGGTGTTTTCTTATTTAGATGTAATGTCTTAAGTCAAAGATTCACTTAAATGATATGGAGTGTAAATGAGCCGTATACCATAGGGATGATATGAAGTGAAATTTTATTATTATGATATAGCTTTGGTTGCTATGCACCTGTTTTTCACGTCCATTATTAAGTCAATCGAATGAGGTAGTTTTCATTCAGACATTAGTACTATGGGCTTGTGTGAACACCTTAAATTTTCTTCCATTTTTGTTTGTCATACTCATATCTATATATATATGTATGTATAATGATGAATACATAACTTATTGGGCCAAAAAAAAAACCAGAAGTAGAAGAAAAGAAGGAAAGAAGGAAAGAAACTCATGGGGGCTTAAAGCCCACTGAGCCTCATAGAGCCTATTAGCCCAATCCTGTCCACCACCTTTCTTTTCCTGGTTAAATTCCACTGTTTCGATGACTTTGGTCAACAAGCAGCAAAATGCTCCAGAGAATGACATGGGCACGCAGAGAGAGAGAGAGAGCTCATAGGAGAAAGAACAAAATAATAATAATAATAATTATTATTATTATTATGGATTGCATGAACGGAAGGAGGGAGAAAGAGCTGAGGTTAGTGGCTTGCAGGAGGAGAGCTGCGGTCCAAATAGGGAGATTGGAAGGAGGAAGAAACTTGGTGAATAAGAGGTCCTGAGCTAGGAATTGGAGCGGACGTTAGGGAAGAGGATTTAGGTTCAGGTATGCTGATAACAACATCATCTGGTCTGTTGTTTCTTCTGCATGTCTTGTATTAATTGATCATATATATACACGTATATCATGTATCTTGATCGAATTGATTTTCTCTTGTGCCGATTAGTTGGTAATCATAGCTAAAGTATGGGATTATAGATTATTAGAGTGATATCTTATTTTGAGTTAATAAATATGGATGATCGGAAGCATTGTCTTAAAGGTGCTAAATTTTAGAATTTGCAAAACTAAGGAAGTACTAGGAAAACAAATTGGATAGCACGGGTAGGGTAATTGATGAATCTGACTGATATTTGCACGTTAACACCATTAAAGAAAAGGAAACACGATGTGTGATGTGTATTGTAATATGGATTTTATTTGATTAATTATATGATAGGGGCTGAGGAAGTTATGGAGAATCATTTTGAAAACTAGGTAGAGGAATGATTTGTTGGAGTGTGGTCTATACTCTTTTTCATTGTGAAATAAACTAAACATATAAATAATTGAAAAACTAATTTATTAGGTTAAAATGTTAAGGTATGGATTCATATATTAAATAATATAATGGATTCTCGATATTATATATAGATATGTTTATATATATATACACTTGCGCGTGATTATTATGTGATATACATATAACTTTTGATTTATACACGTACGTTGAGTATCTAGCTACTAACTTGTATTGTTATATATATATATATATATATATTCAATGAATTTGTGTTATTAGTAGTGTGCATTCTTCATCATGTATTATTGCATGTGTTCAATTATACCCAAGGTTATCTCCGAGCAAATGAAATAAAAATAGGCCTCATTAATTTAGCATAAGTGACTGGTGGGATATAAATATGAGACTTAAATAATGCTGACTTTATAACCCCAACTGAATATGTAAAGTGACCCCTTTTAGAATCTAGTCAGAAAACAAAGACTAGATGAGAGATAAGAAAAAGAAAAATTCTTAAGAGCAACATGTTCACTCTTGTCACTAGAGGATAACAGGCGATTTCCTACGATTTTATGCGAAGATGTAATACACAGATAGATGAATATTTTTATACTGATTAAGGTGCTCAATCACAATATTATCGAAGAGAGGAGTATCAATACTAACATAACTCTTTCGCAGAAGTAATATAACTCATTGATTATTGTTTGCACTTGATGGTTTTCATTCATTATAGACACTTAATTTATAGGATGTTTTTATATATATATATATATATATTGATATAGAAATATCTATGATTGAAAAAATAAATTTAAAATATATAAGATTTAAGTGTAAAAAAATAATAAATATAAAGGAGTTATCTCATTTTTTTTATACGTATCATCACACATTCAAAGATTTAGTGAGTCCTAACTACTACTAATTCAAGACATAGTGGCTAAAAAAATGGATAAAACTGATTAAATATGTATTTTCTTTCAACAAGTATTTAACAAATTAGAAATACTATTCAAAGAAAATAAATAAACGACATCATATCATCTCAAATGGGCTGATTTTCCTTAGCCTAGATGGGGTCGTACCAACTTTATTTTGCTATGCAAAGGCGTGATTGAATGAATCACTCGGACCAATCCAAAGTTGATGTGAAACTTTGGTAATTTATCAACACAACTGGTCAACAAAAGGAATCTAACCAATGACTTCGGGAACATCCCCCGCTTTTAAAGCATTCAAAAATAAATAAATAAAGTACTTAATTTTAAAAATGACAGAAAACTAAAAATAAAGAAATAAAGGTATAGGCAAATAAAAATAAATAGAATCTATAAAACAAAAGGAAAATTCATCTTAGAGAGTGAAATAAGGTATAATTATTATAAACAAAATATAGATGAACAAGGGGAAACTGAAAGACAACAGGAAATTTATTTTTATAAAAACTAAAACTAATTTAAATAAAATATAAATAAAAAATTCGAAAAAATTGAAAATTAAACATAAAAATATATAATATAAAATCGTGATTCCCATGGGAGAGGGGAGGGGCAAAGGTGGCACGCACTACTGGCAGGCGATATTGTCAATAACCACTGATGTCACATCGTTTGAATTTCTTCTCCTTCTAGGGGGCCTAATCGGACCCACTGACCGTGGGGCACGATCTCCGACGGCTATGTCGACGACGTCGGGGATGGTGATCGCCACCGGAATTCCCACGCTTCTAAAATTTGGTATCATTTTTATCCGGAGTTTAGAGTTGAGGCTTTCGCCGATCAGCCACCACTTTGACCCTCCACCACTTCCGACTAGGGTCAATGAGGATTGCAGTTGGGATAGGAAATCCTCGTCTTGGGGCCACCACCAACCCGCTCGACGTCCTCAGTAATATCATGGCGGCTGGCTGTCAGCACATTTGGTAACATCAATATCTAAAATTTAAACCATACGTTATAAGAAGTGTTTCGATAACAATGCACCGACGAGATTAGTTAATATATTTGTTGTTGGATATAAAAGCCCAAACACCACACCCCACAAGATGATGCATGGATCGTCCCTACAACTATTCACCTCAAAATCATATAAAAAAAAATAGCATATAGCCCCGTGTTATGCACGATGAGCATTTTCGAATATGAATAGGCAAGATAAAAATATCACGGGTGAGTCGAAAGAGTTGCCAAAATATCTCTATGCCTAACACTGGAGCATCTTCGAGCGGACAAAAAGCTAATATAATTTTACATTAGAATAGTTGGTCCATAAGCATTCACCAAGAACAATGACATGCTCACGATTAATTAACTAGACCTATCAATTCGGGCGATATTAACATATCCCACCATTTCAGTCTATTCAAAAATCCTGATGTGAGTACGAATATTTTATATTTTGGGTCATCTCACACGGTCTGAATCTAACAAAACAATTATTTAAAAAAAAAATTTACATAATTTTATATCTCAAAACACATTTTTCTTGATATAATTAATCGATTAATTTAAAATTTATATTAATTTTTAAATGATAAAATAATTATTTATATATGATTAATTATTTTTTAAAAAATTTCACATAATTTTCTATTTTATTACAAATATTGTTTTGCGGTGTTTCATGCTAGCATTGCCCAATATCTCTGGTAACCTAAAAACCGCAGTCCATGCACGAAACCATACCTGAACCGTACTTTTGGGCCGGGCCTATTTTGGACATGTCTACCATTAACATTATCATATTCCCCATCAGCATAGTGATTGCACAGACATGTATGCACATCTTACATAGTGCTGCACAGCATAAAAGTGAAAAAAAGGGGGGGAAAAAAAGGTATACTTGAAATGCGTAACACCCAAATCATCGAGAAGCATCCCTATGATCACATTGAAACTATAAAGAACAGTAACAGTGCTAATGTAAGTAAATGGGTCGAGAACTTACTTAGTGGAAGTTCGAGTGACGATCACTACAACTTGAGTGACTTGAAGTATTTCAATTTAAATCAGTCAGATAGGCCGAATACAACCGGCTTACGAAGTTCAATAAGCATACCACATATAAGCAAATACGCTGATTATTGTTATGATTCTTATTTATTAGCGTGTTATATAGAGTATAAAAAATGATATATTATTTTATTGGAAAGGTTTCATTAGAGTATTTTATCACGATCACTAATTACTTTTACCATCTTTAGATATTTTACAGTAATGCGTGAATATCCAACAATGGGCTTGGAGTGCTAAGATTTCCAACTCTCAGCTTGTCTGACAATCCATTGATCAAAGATTCAACATAGATAGATTCAGCATTGGAGTAATTGAAGAATCAACTGACATGGGAAGAGGGAGGTAGAGCTCGGCAACCTGGAGAAGCATCAGGCGCGTCCATGGTGGAAGAGAGCGACAATGTTCAACTCCTCTTGGACGGTGGACTCGACCAAGCAGAGTGTAACAAAGAGATGAACCGTGAACAGGAGGTTGGGAAGGAAAAGGAGAACGGTAGAGGGAGGGAAGTTGGGTGGTTAATGGAGGTGTAAGGAAATTGTTTTGAGTAAAAAAGATAAAATTGTCCTTATCATATCATAATTTTTTATATAAAGGATATCTTGAAAATTAAAAGTGACCCATATTCATTTTGTTCGAGTCTTTCATAGCCACCTGACAAGGCGAAGCAGAGTAAAACCATGCAACCTAAGAGCAATCAACGTTCAAGAGACTTGTTCTCATTGCGGTCTGAAGCTCGATCTCTCCCGCGGATGAACCATATAGACAAGAGTAACCATGACTCACGCTCAGCTCTTCTCACTGTTAGTAAATGCTGGTCGACCACCCAATATGGGATAAGTGTTCTTTTTTTTTCCTTTTTCTGCTTGAACGGAGCAGAGAACCGAGAGACCCAGAGAGGGAGAGATCTCATCTTTCATCTGTCAATGTCAGCTTCTTCATCCCTTGACCCACGTGACAGGGATCAATTTCTCATCCCTCCCCGGAAATAAAACAAACCAACCCTCCTTTCTACTTGCCCAAAACTCTAATCTGTACAGTAGGATAAAGGAAGTCTCGAGAGACTTAGAGAGAGGGAGAGAATCGGGTGCCACCTTGATACTCGTCTTTTTCTTTCATTTCTTGGTTGTTTACCCTTTTGGGTATCTCCAGTTCAGATCGACGGAGACCTCGATCGATGTCGGATCGACGTTTCTGACGAAAAACAGCATCGACCGAAGGAGGAAAAAGTTGACCCGGCCAGACACAATCTTGATCGAGGGTTTGGTTCTTGTCTGCGTTAATATCACCAGTTCCTAATGTTTATTTAGATTCGATGGTGGTAAGGCTGGAAATTTGGGGCTAAATACTGATTTGAATTAGTTTTTGCAGGAACTTTGGATTTGTGATGCTCTCTCTGCTATGATTTGAAGGGAAATTGGTCTATTGCGGGGGTTGCTAAAAAAGGCCAAAAGCGTCAAGTTGTAGTGGAAAAGATCTAGACCAGTTATACTGAATCGGTTGGCCGAAAATGGAGAACAGCAGTAATAAGACTATAGTTTGGTTCAGGAGGGACCTGAGGATCGAGGATAATCCCGCACTATCTGCAGCGGCACGGGAAGGGCTCGTGTTTCCTGTTTTTATATGGTGCCCTAGAGAAGAAGGGCAGTTCTACCCAGGTCGGGTCTCAAGGTGGTGGCTCAAGCAGTCTCTCACCCACCTCAAGCAAACTCTGAAATCTATCGGTGCCCAGCTTGTGCTGATGAAAACCAACAGCACTCTTACTACCCTTCTGGAATGCTCTGAAGCCATAGGGGCCACGAAAGTCGTGTTTAACCATCTCTACGGTATAGTTTCAGTTCATATATAATCCAGCACACTTTTCTGGGCTGATGACCCTGTTTACTTAGTTATCTTTTACTTTGTTTTTTGGGTGACAGTGTGCTTCGAAGTTGATTTTGAGAAGATTCTTGTGTATGGAATTTGCTTTTATTGCTTTTATTTGATGACGATAATATCTGTTATGCTCAGTATCAGTATCCTGCTCTCATGAGATTCTTATCCATTCGTTCTGTTGTAGAATTTGTCTTCAAATGGTTTAGGCGTTATCCTGGTTCTTTTGGCAGATCCTGTTTCACTTGTTCGTGATCAAAACATCAAAGAGAAGCTTGTGGAGAAAGGCATCTGTGTTCAGAGCTATAATGCCGACTTGCTATATGAACCGTGGGAAATTTATGATGACAAAGGAAATGCCTTTACAACTTTTGATGCATACTGGGATAAATGCTTGAATATGCAAATGGATCCAGTATCTCACTGCATTCCTAGGCGGATTTTGCCTGCTCTAGGTACGTTCGTAGTCTATAAAGTTAGTTTTTCATCTAATACCTCTCTCTATTTTTATTTCCTTTTCCTTTTCTTTTTCCCTCCAAATAGTTGGGATGATCATGATTTGGGAATCTCTCTGCTCCAAGCAGGGACCGTGGGCAGTTGTTTGATTGAGGAACTGGGTCTTGAACAAGAAACAGAGAAATCAAGTAATGCTCTGTTAGGAAGGGGGTGGGTTCCAGGTTGGTCCAATGCTGATGAGGCATTAACCGAATTTCTTGAGCACCATCTGCTTCACTATGCTGTGAATAGGGCAAAGGTGGGGGGAAGCTCCACGTCACTCCTCTCCCCATACCTCCACTTTGGAGAGATCAGTGTGAGGAAAATCTTTCAGAATATACAGATGAAGCAAATATTGTGGGCAAGAGAAGGTAATTCACAGGGCCAGGAGAGCGCAACCCTCTTTCTTAGGGCCATCGGTCTCAGAGAATACTCCCGGTATATCTGCTTCAACTTCCCATTTACTCACGAGAGAGCACTTTTAAGCCATCTAAAGTTCTTCCCATGGAGGGCAGACCAATCCCATTTCAAGGACTGGAGACAAGGGAGGACCGGTTATCCCTTGGTTGATTCTGGTATGAGAGAGCTTTGGGCCACTGGGTGGATACATAATAGGATACGAGTGATTGTGTCAAGCTTTGCAGTCAAGTTTCTCCTCCTACCATGGAAGTGGGGAATGAAATACTTCTGGGACACGCTCTTGGATGCAGATCTTGAGAGTGATATTCTCGGTTGGCAGTATATCTCTGGGAGCTTGCCTGATGGTCATGAGCTTGAACGGATGGACTGCCCACAGGTAAGCTCAAATTCCAAGATCATGCCTGTGTTTATGCATACAGCATTAACAAGAATTTGACATTGAATGGTGTTGACACAGTTGCTGGAGATCATCTTAGTTGTTCATTCTGAAAGATTTTCTTCTACCTAATTTGAGAGAACTAAAACTGCACAAGCACCAAAATGCCCCTCCTGTGGTATACGATTTGAAGCTATGAACTGTATATCTGAGCATGAACTTGATCGAATTTTTTCTTCACTTGGGCATGTTTCAAGTTTAATCTTGTGCAGTAAAACCTAGTAATTAAGAATTTGGCATACCTGATTCTGTGATTGCCTTCAGGTTCAGGGTTTGAGGTTTGATCCTGAAGGTGACTATGTGAGGCAGTGGCTACCGGAGCTTGCACGTATGCCCACTGAGTGGATTCACCATCCTTGGGATGCCCCGGTCCATGTGCTGAAAGCAGCAGGGGTGGAGATTGGGTCAAACTACCCAAAGCCCATAATTGACCTCGATACAGCCAGAGCAAACCTAACAGAAGCCATCTTCAAGATGTGGGAATCAGACGCTACTGCTCGAGACATGGACAGGAATGGCACTGGCGAGGTCATTGGAGACAACTCTGACACCCATGAGAATGAAAACAAGTACCCCAAGATCATTACAAATGAAAAGACAATCGCTGGCCCTGCACCTACTGTGTCATCCAATGATCAGAAGGTCCCTTCAATGCAGAACTTGAAGTCTGGTGCGGTTCCTAGGAAGAGGCCAATGGATGAAGCTGTGAATAATCGCCTCCTGTTATGTAGGGTGGAGGACGACGTGTGCTCTACTGCAGAATCTTCATCAGCCAGTAAGAAGCAGACTACCACAAGTAGGAACACATTCTCTGTCCCGCACTTGCACTGTTCTGAGTCCTCGTCGATAGGGAGGCCCCTGGAGGAGCTCGAACTGGAATCTCGTGAACTGAATCCGGAGCTGAAGCAGGGTAAAATATGTCTAGAGAAGAATTTATCGTAGTACCATACTTTTGTCTAGATCGACTGGTGTAGAAAGACCATCATGAAAAATAAAAAGTAAAAAGACGCTGTCTGTTATAATTTTCTCAATGGTGAAAGGGTACGTCTTCTTAATCTTACATAAAAAAAGATGTGCGTCTTCTTAATCCATATGAACGTGGAGATGTTAGCGATGGTGCGGCTGTTCAAGCATGGTTTGTGCTCCTCATGCAGCTCGATTTGCCTGACAGTTCGAGTATGTAGCACAACTTTCCAGTCCATTTGACGTCTGGTTTACTCATTGGAAAACATTTTCGGCTTTAATTCTAGCTGTTGAACCGAAAATTGATGTAAACCAGTAGGAAGATGCAGGCATGAAGTAGATCCGAGGACAGTGAGTGCCAGTGCGAGTTCTTGAAACCCGATCAGTAAAGGCCATATCAGAACTAGTGAGTTGGAGAAACTTTCCAAGAAGTTTGCGGAAGGATCCTGCATTACATGCCAAAATTATTACTTTCATGTTACATTTCAGAAGCAACAGCAACAGCAGCAGCAGCCTTGCGTGGCTTATTCCTTGCTTTTGCAACATCGACACCATCTCATGATCCCATAGGATAAGCCCAAAGAATAGGGGAACTATTTCGAAGATTATATCTATCTTAGCGACTCTTTGGAACTCCATAGATGTTTTATTTAAACAGGAATGGTCCTCATGTTCTGCTGCTTAGATACGTCTGCTGCAGTTTCATCCTCGTTCTCACCCGATATCTCCTCAAGGGACCGGCCCTTGGACTCGGGCACGAGGAGCGTGAACAGTATGCCCAAGAAGTTGATCACCCCGAGAATTATCAGCGTCTTCCTCACCCCAATCCCGTTAGCGGCGTACAAGAACCCAAAGGCTCCCACGATGGCCCCCGCCTTGCCTGCTGCAGCCGAGATCCCGTGGCAGGTGGAGCGGAGCCGGGCGGGAAAGATCTCCGCAGGAACCACGAAGGTGGTGGCATTTGGCCCGAAGTTAGCAAAGAAAAACGTCAGGGAGTACATGATGACGAACCCTATCCTGTTGCTGGGGAGGGTCCAGTGGTGGTACGGGATCGCGAGAGCAAACATGAAGATCGTCATGAAGAAGAAGCCCATGAGCTGGATGGCAAACCGCCCCATCCGGTCGATCAGGGCCACTGTGAACCAGTAGCCGGGCACGGTGCTGCAGAGTGCGATCAGGGTCTGGGCCCGGCCAATGCGGTACACCTCGTGGATCGCATTCATTGTCTTGGCCTTGGGGATCCACCCGATGGCGCTGAATATGTCCTTCTGGAAGAGGTTCTGGCTGTAGAAGGCGATGTCGAGTAAGAACCATGTGCTCGTTGTACCGAGCAGGTGAAGCCCGTGCCGGCGAGCGAACTCTGCCGAGAACAGACCGAAGTTGTTCCCCTGCTCCCTTGAGACCTGTTCGATCTTCTCCTGCTCTGCTTCCAACTCCACCTGGAGCACCTTGGACATGTCCGAAGCCGCCTGCTTCGCATTCTTGGCCACCAAGGCAGTGTACCGGGCGGTTTCGGGCATCTTCATCCGCCAGTAGTAGGTCAGAGCCGCTGGGACAGCCCCGAACATCACAATTATCCTCCACACGTAGTCAGCTTCCGGGACGGTGGACAGGGCGGCATTGTCCTCATACGCTGGGGCTGGGTATTGGGAGTTGAAAGCGGCTGACACGACGATCGCAACCATCCCGCCGGCCAGGATCCCGAACCCCTGCATGGCGAAGACTGCGGCTATGAAGGCTCCCCGGGTCTTCTTGTTCGCGTACTCCGACATGATGGTCGCTGAGAGAGGGTAGTCGCCGCCGATGCCGAACCCAAGCCAGAACCGGAAGAAGCACAGTGTCGCCATGACGCCCTTGGCTTCCTTGCCGAAGGAGAGGCCCGAGGCGATGGAACACAGGACCATGACCATGAGGGTCATTCCGTAGACCCGTTTCCGACCCATCTTGTCGCCGAGCCACCCGAAGAAGATCTGGCCCGTGAGGGTCCCACAGAAGGCCACACCGTTCACGGCGGCGGAGACGTTCGAGGGCAGGGCCCCGGGGCTGGGTGAGCCGGGTACGGTGTAGTACAGGCGGCCCAGCAGTTTCGTCACCAGGGAGATGCAGAACAGATCATACGCGTCGGTGAAGAATCCCATCCCGGCAATCACGATTGCCGTGAAATGGTACCACTGGGTCTTCGCTGCATCGAGGGCGTTCAGCACTTGCAGTTGTTCTCTCGCCATGTCGATAGCTAGCTTCTCTGCTCAATTAGTACACCCACAACGTATAAAGATCAGATAAGCGATCGAAACTGACAAAGATGATAGTCGCAAAATCTCGGAGCTTAAAGGCTACATGCTCTGTAACAAATCATTACATGCAAGAACGACAATTTCCTGCAAGTCGAAGTCCACCACCAGGCCAGTTTATACGGGGATAGGAAGAAGTTGCCTATCGAAGAGTCAGAAGATTGACTAGGCCCACTTGAAAATTGAAACGTCTGACTAGTCGGAACAGCCGAAGACAACACGGGACGCATCCCCACTTCATACGGAACATCGATCCAGTCTATCCAGTGGGTTAGATTCAGCCGGAACGCATCCGATGTCTTTCGTAATTTCTTATCTCAGTACTTTCCAGACCTCAAAAGTCGGACTCTCAAACCTAAACGGCTTCATGGTGCAATTAATCAACATCAATCATTCGCAAGCAAGGATACAAAAGGGAAGAGGACACCGTTTTTCTTCTGAATACGTTGAATATAAAAATTTTTAAACAAGAAAAAAAAAACCCAATCAGAAGACAAATCGAAAACGGAGCACCCTTCTTCAACAGTTAAAGGGCGACACGTACGCTGCCGACGGTGACGAGGGGGAAGTGAGCGGGACAGAGTTGGTTACGTGGCTATCATACGATGGGTGTCCTTATGCAATTAATTTATATACAACAAATTCCAATATTTAGTTATTCACAATATCTTATTCAGAAAAAAAAAACTAACAAAGGGCGTGATATCTAAATTAATTGATTCCCCTATTGAGTTGGAGGGGTAATTTTAGGAATTTAAAATTTTAAAATTAATGGAATTTTGCTCAATTTAAACTTGAATTATTAAATTTTTTAATATTGGTATACATGGAAAGAAAAAATGCCTGAAAAGTCAGCAACGTGGAAATGATGAATAAACCTTTAGCAGCTGCAGAGCATAAGGCAGGAAGAAACACACGAGATACATTGTTGGGGCAGATTTGACACACGCTTTTCGGTAAGACCCGCCTCCCTTCATTGACCAACTTGACTTTATAAAGAATCACTTAAAAGACTCACTGCACTTGGACTTGTCAGCTCGGATGGGCCGAGCCAGCACGGCCAGATTATATTTTCGGGCAGTGTGAGAATGGCCCACTATCTTGCCGGCCCAAAGAGCTCAACCTAGCCCGAATCAAATAAAATAATTATTTTTTAAAAAATAATTTAATATTTTAAATAATATAATTTATCGATTTTATTTAAATATTATATAAATTTTAAAAATATATTAATAAACTATTAAAATATAATTAATACTTTTTAATTTTTTCCATAATTTTTTTATTATAAATATTATTCCCCCTACATTTTTGTATGAGATAATTTTTACTGGGTCTAATTACAATTTTAAATATCAAGCTATGCATGTCAAAAAGGCAAGAAAGCTCATGTGCCTGAAGCAAGAAAATTTATAATTTCGAGTCAGAACCAGCGGAGCCGCGGCAGCACAACATTAAATCCCGCCTGAGGATTTCTTTCGTACTCTGGTTTTCCACTTTTCTCGTTCATAAAATTATAGACGATTCAATCTGCTGCACGGAAGGTGGAGATGGAAGCGAGAAAGAACTATTGGTCCTGGGGCGTATTGGAAGAACAATCTACTCCAGAAAGAAGGGAAACGGAAACCGAACTGAAACGAAAGCAAAGCGTGCAGCACGATTTCTGCAACCCGGGAAGGTTAATGCGGTGCGTCGGTACTTCCACCGGAATGTTCAAACGAAATTTGTGATCCTCTCGACTCGTTCTCTCGGCGGTTTCGGAGTCCTAGTTCCGTCCGGCCCGAGAAGTAGTAGAAGGAGCAGAGCACGCAATTAATTCAAAGCAAATCGACAAAGCACGCCATCAGAGTGTTATTTACCTGAGCTTGATCAGAGGTGATACGCAGTAGGTGAAAGCTCCTTATCCTTCTTCAGAACCTCGGAGAGAGGGTATGGAGGGAGTCGGACTGCCGGAGAGGGGAAACGAAAGAGCAGAGCAGAGCGGAAGGCGGAAATGAGAGCAGAGGGGATGGGGGGGAGGAGACGGGGAATGGCTCCGTATTTAATGGAGACGTAACCATAGCCATAGGCCGCCAACAGCTCCACACCCCCCCCC
>CXYZ01003775.1:602985-632697 GCA_900006705.1 Sonneratia caseolaris | reverse complement strand
CCCCCCCAAGGCAACGGACACCTCCAACAAGGTTAAAAATGAAATTTAACGAGTTAGTAGTGGGACCCAAAATTTCCTTGTCGATTTCGAGGAATTGGAGGCGATCCATTTTCTCTCAGAAAGACTATGATACTTACTTTATATTTAAATAAATGATACAAATAAAGTCATAAAATTGTCAAGCTCTATGGAATTAAGATAAATTACGGTGAAAAATACAACTTTAAAGTGGATGGTACCTATGTTTATGATATTCCCAAAAATAAAATAAAAAAATCACCTCCCTTGAGAGGCTCCGCGCCATTCAACGATGGAAATACTGTCAGACGCAAAACGGACAATATCTCTCACGAGCCTAGCAGATAGTGTGAACCTCATTATTTCTCATATGATATGACGCGTCTTGGGGGCCCAGCGATGTGCCTTGCGGTCAGCTAGAATTAAAGAAGACCACAGAAGAGCGTACATGTCACGTCGGCGAGGTCAACAAGTCAGCGACGGACAAAAAAGAAATGGAGGGAAATTATGTCTGCGAGCAAGCTGGGAAATAATTGCCGCCTCTGAGAGGAGACTCTTCGACCACGGGCCACTGCTTTTGTCATAAATGGGTGCGGGGCGGCTCAAATCCTGATAACGAGGTTTTACACTGAGCGTACCACGCTACAAGCCATGGTGGTCCTAGGATGCAAAACCGGACGGCCCTTAGAACCGTATCTAAATGAATCGAGAAAAAAAATGGATTTATTCGATGTCGTTAAGTTATTGATGGGGGCATGAGGAGATTCGGTCTCCGTCTTTGAGAAAAAAAAGCCACGGTTGTGATCTCAACACCGAGAAGATAGATGTACGCCTGCTCGTCCTGGTCTAATACGCTTTTTAAGTCTCATCCATACATCCTTCCTCTAGGAATAGAACTACGGGGGCATAACGAGTGATTATCTACTTGAACTCGGGGAAATTAGTCAATTTTTATACAATTTTTTTAAAGTTTATCTATATCTTTATTTTATTTTCTCTTATTATGGTTCTTCCCATATATTCCATCCCCTTTAGTAGCTCCTCTACATCCATCCTTATCCTCCTCTTGTTGTAATTTGAGACGGACCCCCTCGACACGAAGAAATAATTTTCAGAATGTCAAATTTGGCTCCTTGCTCAGTCCGCAATTTGTAAATAAGATAAAAGATATCAATTTGATAATCTACCTGTCGATTCAAATTAAATTGAAATAATTATTAATTATTTAACTTTTCAAAGGAATTATAGGAATAGAATGGTTTTTTTTTAAATTTTTAATGAATACGTATGTAGATTCCTGACGTGAACTGCTGAAACAAGACTTGCTCGTCTGGGGAATTTGTGGACTTGCACCATTCGACAGAAATATATGACAAGTTCATCTTTCACACGGTTTAAATATTGCCACTGATAATGATCCGTCGTGGAAGGGAATATTAACTAGCCACAAGTGAGAATGGTCCAACAAAAGTGGGGATTGGTAGGACACTCTTCCTGTTCACATGTCACAAATGATCATCCTCTTGAATATGTAGGTCTCATCCCGTGATGCTCTCTCTCTCTCTCTCTTCCCCCAAAGATTTAAACTCGAACCTGAAAGATTCTTCTGATCAGGTTCTGTTAGATGATGCATCCGAGATTACAGAGTTGCAATCTGACATTACAGAGCGACACAATGTAAGTGGGCATCATCGATTGGCAATTACGTGATGCGGTGCCCGTCAAAAGGTGATGCATGACGGTCTAATTATATGATCCAAACTGATCATAGAACATATCTCATCTCTGTCTCTCTATCCCCCAATTTCCATGTCAATCTAAGTAAAACTCCCATAACCATAGATTTTCTCCATTCCCCGCATTCAGATTTCAATATCTCATCAATGAGAACATATGTCAAACAATTTCAATGAATTCTATGAGTAGTCATATTTTCACACCCATATATTTTCTTTATTATGATATTTAAATATAATAATTAAAAAAAGATATCAAATAATTTCAGTAGTGTACGTGCATAGTGCATTTTAGAGACATAGTATTTTAGAATTTTTCGAGCATTTTGCAAAAGAGGCCTTAGCCATAAAAAAAAACATTATGGAAAATGGGGGAAAAAAAAGACCCTTCTTGGACAGTCAAAGGTGTATTAGAATTAGGAGGGAAGTAAAGGTCCAAGCATCAAGTATGAAACGAGTAAGTGGACTTAAGGTGTTACTCATGCCATGCCGTCCATGCGCGTAAAGCTACAGCCTAACTCGGACGAAAACTTCAAATAAAAACAAAATTTGAGATATGGAATATCAATCTTTTGACCCAGCTGATTGGAATATCATTAGATAATGGGGCACGGTTCGAATTTAATTATACTACATAGTGATATACACATTGAGTTCAATCATAATTATAAATTAAAATCGTCTTGGTATATGATTTGTGAAATCCAAATTGTATGATAATTACTCCAAACATAACACAAGTCATAGAATAGAGCACTCAAGGAGATGGAAATGAAGATTAGCAGGAAACAAGATAATAGTGGAGGGATACCAGCATCCAATATGTGAGAATTAAACTCGGGAACTCTTGGTATGTGATCAAGAACATCATGTTATTTATAATTCCGTTCGAAGGGGAACGTGGGAGCCAACTCGAGTTGGGGGAAGAGGCTCGCTGACTTCTCACTTGATGTTTGCAGACGACTTCTTGTTATTTGCGGAGGCGTCTCCGTAGCAAATAATGGTGATTAGGGAGGAACTTGACATGTTTTGCCTTGCTTCGGGGTAGAAGGTTAGTGAGTGAGCATAAGACTGTAATGTTTTTCTCTCGGAATGTGAACACCCGTTCTTGAGGGGCGATTGCTGCTCACTGGGGTTTCAAGGTTACATACAATCTGGGAAGGTACTAGGGGGTCCCGATGCTACACGGAAGAATGTCAAAGAGGGTAAGTCATGGTATTGTGGACAGAGTTAAAGCCAGATTAAGTGGTTGGGTTGGGGCTGCTTCTTCATTATCTTTGGCGGGCTGTACCACTTTGATCAACTCAGTCTTGATGTCAGTGCCCGTATTCACGATGCAATCAGTGAAGGTTCCACGGGGAGTCCTTGAGGAAGTGGAGAGGTTATGTCTGAATTTCTTATGGGGACACTTTGATCCCCGCTATAAAGTTCATCTTCTGAATTGGGACACGGTCACCCAACCAACATCGAGAGGTGGCCTTGGTATTAAACGGTTGAGCGAGTTCAACGATGCTTGTTTAGCGAAGTTTTGTTAGGGTCTAATTGAGCACAGGGACCAGCTCTGGGTGCAAGTCGTTCAGTATAAATACGGGGCAACAGACGCTGACATCCCTAATTTTAGTTAGAAAAGGGGAGCATCACGTCTTTGGAGTGCTTTATGTGATACTTGGAGACTGACTTGGCTTGAGCATGGGGGATGGAAGTAGAGTGCGTTTCTGGCAAGACGGGTGGGTGCCAGACTACGCTCGATTGATTGATGAATGGGTGGCCTCCATTTCTCCCGAGTGCTTGGCTAGGTATACGGCCTCCTACGTTGGTCTTAGTGGGGATTGGTGCTGAGCCGAAGTTGAAATATACTGCCTTAGCCTATCCGTTTTCAGATATCTGCCATTCGGCCTCCAAGGACACAGAGCTGTCCTGATCGTGTCATGTGGAGATTGTCTAGTAGTGGCAATTTCTCTGTCAAGTCGGCGTATGATTTTCTTATGACTTCGAGTTTTCTACTTAAGGGGAGGATATGGAGTTAGTATGGAAATGGCAAGGTCCACAAAGAATTCAGTGCTTCCTTTGGTTGGTTCGACGAGACTGTCTCCCCACCAATGAATTGCAGGCTTTCCGCGGTGTTCATAGCTCTGCTACCTGTTTGGGTTTGGCAGTGACGATGGGACGATCATGCACGCATTACCTGATTGTCCGAGGATGAGGTCTATTTGGTGGCAACTTGTTCCAAGGACCTCGCCTGGATTCTTCAGAGAAGATGGGTATCTATGGCTTTTTAGGAATCTGCAGGCTACGGCTGTTGAGGGCACGCATCCATCTTGGGCTTCAATCTTCGGAGTCGGCTGCTGATTAGCCTGGAAATGGAGAGGAATGCGTCTGTGCATGACCTGAAATTTACATGGTCCGAACAAGGGGCTGCAAAAATTATGCGTTTGGCGAGCTCCTTCGGCCGTGAAGTGGCGGTGGGGGATGACGCGCGGTAACCATGAGGCGCACGACCTGGAGAATGGTGGGGTGGGTTAAACCGGAGGATGCTTGGTTTAAACTCAATACTGATTGATGGAGCGGCCGAAGGCAACTCGGGATTTACAGGTGCGGGAGGGATTATTCGAGATGCTATGGGAAGCTGGGTTGGGGGATTCATTCAAAACATTGGCATTTTCCACATTGATTACGGCGGTGAAGTCGGGCCTTGAACTAGCTTGCTTGGGATATGGGTATCCCGCAGTTAATCCTGGAGGTGGATTCGGAGGTTATCGTCAGTCAATACGATAACATCGGGGACGGGATCAGTTGGGTTGGCATCACGGGCTTCTTGGTGACATCCAGTGCCTCCTAACTCACAATTGACAAGTACGGGTTCAGCACACCCCGCGTGAAGGAAATATCTGTGCGGTTACCGCACCCTGGTTATACTCTTTTTAGTTCATTTTGAATATAGGACTCCATCATTTAAAAAAAAAGGCATACTACTATATTAAAATATTTTCTTATCTTATCTTATTTCTCTTTTACCTCTCGCATGGATTTACTACTGTTCAAAATGGCTAATGAAATACCCCAAAAGCAAGCATTCACAAACATAATCCAATGATTTAAACGGTCAACTATTGGGGAAAAAACTCAGCTCTGCAAGCCTCCTTTTGCTAAGATTAAATATGTCACTTTAATCGATTCCTTTTCCGTGAAAATTTGTAAAAGAAAAAAAAAAACCCCATCAATTTAAAGTGATCCATAAAGTTATATCCCATCTAGTGTAAATTGCACGAGCTTCACAATTCCAAGAGGACCACAGTTGATTGCCCAAAAGGTTAATAGTCACTTTCCGTAGAATCACGATCCCCTTTCTTCTTTTCCCCCCACTAAAGTAGTTTTGCTCTCTTTCTCTGGTGGGAACACTGATTTAAACCATTGAGAGGTGGCCTTGGTATCGAACCATCGAGCGAGTTCAATGATGCCTGTTCAGCGAAGCTATGTTGGGGGTCTAATTGAGCAAAAGGACCAGCTCTGGGCGCAAGTCCTTTGGTATAACCACGGGGGGCAACGGACGCCGCCGTCCATAATTTTACTTGGAAAAAGGGAGCACCACGCCTCTGGAATGCTTTATGTGATAGCTGATAGCTACTACTGCACTTGGCTGGAGCGGCGGGGTTGGAGGTAGAGTGCGCTTCTGGCTAGACGGGTGGGTGCCGCACTATGCTCGACTGATTGATGAATGCGTGACATCCGTTTTCTCCGGAGTGCTTGACTCGATATATCTTTTATGTAAAATTTCTATTGAGTCTATAAAAATAACTATATATTTATATATCTAATTTAAAATTTTAAATTAATAAAATAATAATATTTAGTTTCTTATATCTTAAAATTACTAACCCAAAATATTAATAGCCACTTTCTATACGATCACTATCCCCTTTCTTTCTTGTCCCCCACAAAGTGTGGCTCTCTTAGGGTAACCTCATCATCGAGGAAAAGTTACTGACGAAAAAATTCATTAAAGAAAAGTTTGCCTTAACTTGAATAGCAAAGATTGTTATCGAATATTTTAAAGCAATATTTATAATAATTATTAAGTAATGAACGGTAAATCATACCATTAATCTTAACCGTTTAGGGTAAATAATTTCACCTTATATGTAGGTATGTCAAAATTTGGTATGGTTCGGACATGGTGTTAAAAAATTATGTCTGGACTAGAATTCTTGTGCCCCCGAGATATCCGGCATGTCAGCCTAAGGTATAAAAATAATATTTATAATAACAAATAATTAGAAAAATTAAAAATTAATTATATTTTAATAGTTATTTTAATTTTTTAATTTAATATAAAATATAGATTAATAAATTAATTATATTATAAAAAAATTTATTTTAAAATATACAAAAATTTACAATTAATTTTTTAAAATAATTATTTTATTTAATTTGGATCAATTGTGATGATGTTACATGCTAATTTGGGCTGGACCAAATTAACAGGTCTACTTGTAAGCGCATGCTCCTTCCTCCCATAGGAGTCCTATGTAACTATTTCAACACAATAACCTTCTGAAAATTCATGCTACAACCATAGTTGAGGGTATTTAAGCGATAAATAATAAATAATAATATTATTTAACAAGATATTAATGTTAATATTTTAAAATAAATAGTTATGATAATTTCAAACTCTATTAATACGTCTTATTTTACTTTTATGAGAGGAATCTATTACTTCCGTGGTGACACCGATTAATCGAATTTCAATCTATGTTATTTTTAACCACAGAAGATGAGAATAAACCCTTAAAAAAATCATGAGTAACCCTAAAAGAATGACAAGATATCACCTAATAAGTGGCTCAGTTTTCGTTACCTGTTATTGCCGACATGTGGTTACCCATGGCACTTAATTGTCTTTCCTTATTTTACATACTCAGTCACACTCATCGGTACGTATAGGATTGTCATCCGTTACATCTTTTATTATCCAACGTATTTGGAAAATGGGGCTGTAGCTCCCAATTTGCTGACCTCATTCCCTTTCGAATTGACGGGCAAGGCAACCATGCACACAGATGTACCTTTCTCCTTATCGGACTTAGCCTCATCCAATGGAAGAATAGTTTTCTTTTTTTCAAAAAAATAAAATAAAATTAATTTTCTGAATAATTCATTCATTTATTATATATAAAATGAAAAGTATAACATCAAATACCATCCACAAAGCATAACCCCCACCACTTTTGAAATGATACCTAAGTGAGAAAGGTTTTGGGCCATAAAATTATTGGTCCTACTGATCCAAGAGACCTTACACAATTCACAAGTGACAATAGTACTACTTCTAATATCCGCGACCACAGGCTCAATTTTCTTCTTCTTTTTCTTCCACAATTCGATAATAGCTGCAGGTTTACACAATTGCAAAGTTTCAGCACTTTTCACCGTGATTCTCCTCTTTCCTTGGTCAACTTAGTTATGGGTTTACTCATCCAGAGTTTTCTCCCCGTACGAATAAGATTAAGGGGCACAACAAAATCCATGAAATGATATGTTTTTTTTTTCTTTCTGTTTAAAATTTCACCAGGCTTATATATATATATATATATATGATTTATAGTATAAGAGGGAAATTTAACAAAATAACTACGAATTTTTGGTCAATTTAGAATTTTACGATAAGTTTTTTATTTTTGATAAAATAACCACGGACTTTCATTTTAATAAACCACCTACCATGTGTTCAATGTTTCATCTAAAACTTTAACGGAAGGCCTAATGGTCGTTAAAAAAAACAAAATGACTAAATATCGATGCGGTAAAGGGTTGAAAGACAAAAATATCTCTCCTTTTATTTAAGAATCAACGAGAGAAACTTATTGGCAAAGGGAGTTAGAGTGTAGGGCTATTTTGATTGAGTGAGTGGAGGATTATCGATGCGAAAAGTGTTGTTGGGTGTTAGTGAGTTGAAGCCTTGGTGTGAAAGGGTTAGAGGTGAGGGTAAAAGGACGGTACAAATTCGTGATCCCCCGTTCCCATTAAGTGAACAAAACAGCTTTTTGTGAGTATCGGTTGTTCCACTGCTAGTGGTCTCGAGCTCTACCAGGTAAGTTTAACTTTATTAGACTAATTCACAGTAAATGTTAAAGCAATATTGTTCTATTTTGACCCTTGTGATGGTCCTGAGTTAAAGGTAGAATTTTTTTTGTATGTACAGTTTGTTTTGATCAAGTGAGACAGAAAATCATTGATGCGAAATGTGTTGTTGGGTGACTATAGAGTTGAAGCCTTGGTGTGGAAAAGCTGGAGGTGGGGGTATGGTTTTTCGATTTATTTCAATTTTTTCGTCAACTCAAAATTCAATTAGAAAATATGTAATCAAGTAAATAATATATAAACATAATCCATCATCCCATTACATTAATAACATAACCACTTACAATCCCACTTCTAATTCCATAAAACATTGGACAACATATACTAAATCAAAGCACTAAATAACATAGCATATCCCACATTACATTTCAAATCAAGGTGTTAATGTTAATTGTTCATTTTTTCCCCCATCAAACCAAAGCAACAAAAATTATCATGAACAACATACATCCCATACAGTACTTCCATTTTCCAACCTCCCGCATACCATTTTCATTCAAACCTTCCAATTTTACTATCTTTTCTTGAGCACTTCAAACTATACACTTCTAAATTCTCTCTCAATAGCTGGTTTCCCTCAGTGGGAATTTTTTATTTATTTATTAGTAATCTCAAAACTTCTTTCGTATGTAAATTATCCTTGGGGTCATACCACTCAGAGAAATTGCAGCCATTGTTCTATCACTGAAACATTATATACATGTTCATTTATACAAAGTTGTAAATATATATATTTGCAAAATAACAGCTAACCATTACTTATCATCTAATGTCAGCACCTGCAAAATCTCCCCCCTTGATTGTTGAAACTCCAAGATGTTAACAATAAGACATCCTGTCGATGATGGCATCGCCTTTGGCCGAATGTCATTGAACTGCCACTTTCCACCGAATGCCTCAATCTATGACCGCTAATTACATTCTCCTCTCTGTCAACTTTCCTTGGAATGCCTTCATCAAACTAACGTCTTCAATTATAGTCAAGATTTCCACAATCGACCATTCTCTTTTGTGCCCTAATTTTCAATTGCTCCATTTTGCCTCACCGACCTTTGCAAGTTGTTACATGAAGATGGAGGAGGGGCATTTTCATCATTTAAGATAAGGATGACACCTATTAGTATTAGGCATTCTATCAAAGTTTTAGATGAAATATTGAATGAGTAATAGAAGATTAATCAAAATGAAAGTTCATTGTTAGTTTATCCAAAATTGAAAGTTCCTAGTAGAATTTTAAATTGACTCAAATTTCATGATTATTTTGTTTATTTTTTGTATAAAAAAATGTTTATAAAAAAGGATAATATTATGCTTTCAAGAATAATAAATTCCAATTATAAAAAAAAGAATAATAAATTCTGTGCATGAAATAGTGTCATTAATAACTCAAGTTATATCGTTCAAAATTGCCCTTATCTAAGAAATTTTCATTTGAAAATTTTTAAAAAAATTTTCTTGGCATTCATATGTGTAATAAAATTTAAGGCTGCAGCGCATTACATAGAGAAGAAAAAAGAATAGAACTTTCCTAAATATATATATATATATATATACACATACACGTAAATTTTTGACCTTGATTGTCTTCAAGTTTTACTTTAACTTACTTTTAAATAATGTCAAGTTAGACATGTACACTTATATGTCTAAAGATATTTGTTCTATTAAATTTCATTGCGAAACAGTTCAAGCATTTCACGTATTTTTTTCTTTTAAATGAGATTTTATATACGAATTATGTAAATAAAAAAAATTTATATCATCAAATTCAAATTAGTTAAAATTATAAATATTAATGTAAGAAAAAGTGAAAATGTTGCCTATTTTTCTTTTCCTCCTCTTCAGCCGTGACCAAGATGGTAAATTTAACATTTCGCATCAAAATATTCTAACTCATATTCAATATGGATTATACAATGAATTTGTTGTGTAACAATTAATTAAAAAAGACATAGATGCTTTTTAAAAATTTTAAAAACCTAAAAGGTAAATAAATAATCCTACGATATAACTCTCTTATTATTGGTTCTTACCCAACGAATTTAGTATATATTATGTACAAAATATTTAATCAAAATACTATCCCTACCTTTAACCAATTATTGTGAATCTTAACTGATGTTTTCCAGGAAAACTGAAGGAAGATCCACGAATTGTGGACAGAAAGATGCAATCAGTCATCAACTCATGTGAACTTGCTTGATTGCTCACGAGATGTAGAAGAAAGAATGGTAGAAAAAGTACAACTTGCTTCCAAAATAGTGATTAATGGGAAGGCATCAATCCTTTTTCTAGCATGTGTTAAATTATGTTCAAATGGTTGAACGTAATTCCTCCAAATTGGTGTATTGTCTCGTTGAATGATAAAACTCCTCTTATATGAATTTGTTTTCATGATTCTCGAGAATTAAATATGAGATTTGACTTGAGGAGAATGTGCCTGAAGCAACATCAACTAGTGAATTTTGGTTCGGAGGCAAGCACTAGTATAGTCATATCGTGGATATTCAGTGGCTACAGCAAATGTAGTCCTAGGTATAGTGGGTTTGGCAAAATGATAAGAGGAACATCCCTCGAAAAATTGGCATTAGATTTGATGGAAAAAGTGGGGAACTCCCATGAATGCATTTAGGTCGTGGATAGATGACCCATTTGGACTGGTCCGAGAAGAGATTAGAAATAAGTCAAAATAAAAGAACAAAAAACTGTGACATATTTAGGAGATGAATAAATGCATGTCCATGCCTGTATTTTGTTAGAAATCTTGACGATGTGAATGGGAAATTATTTACTATGAATGAGTTTGACTTGTATGTATTTGTTTGTACAATTTATGTAATTATAACCTTGAGTTTAAACCCTTGTTTCGAGAGAGGCCAGCCCGCAAGTAGGGATTGTGATCATAGTTTTAAAAACTGGATTGAGCCAGCCGGTTTAACCAAAAATCAGCCACTCACTCAATTCAATTTCTATAAAATACTCAATTACACTTTTAAAGAGGTCAATTTCGGTTGAACCAGCCGATTCTCGGTTTGATCGGTGAACCCAATTGAACCGGTGAAAAAACCGGCCGACTTAAAATTAAAAAAAAACAAAAATATATTATAATGCACATATTTTATTTTACTATACTTATATTTATATTTTATATTAAACTTTTCTTTAATATAATAGTTATATAAATAATTTTTGTTATAAATTATATTCAGATTATGATATTATGTCAATTTATTAGTAATATTATTCGAATAATACTATTTATTAAATATACAGTTTAACCCATTAAATCATCGGTTCGACTCATGAACCCATACGTGCACCGGTTCTTGGTCCGGTCCAGTTTTAAAAATTATGATTGTGATACTTATCACCAATTCTAAAAATGTTTAATTTCACTAATAGAGGAATATGCATTGGAGAAAGAAAGAAGTGAAACTTGCACTTTGTCAGCCAAAAAAAGAAAAAAACTTGGAGTCTGACCCGTTGGGTATTCGTTATGCTTCTCATCAGTCGTAGAAGCTCTGAACCACTCTTTTGCATATTACAATTTGGGTACTTTAATTTTGCTTCTTTTTTCTCCAGCCCCTTCAGTATTCAAAGAGTTTTTTTGTTCTTCACTTTAGGGGCAAGTAAATTAGCTTCTACCTTTTTGAAGTTTTCTTTGGGATAATTAAGTAAAAATTATATATGTTTACTTTTTCTTAAGTTAGAGTTTTATATGTTTCAAAATGATTATTTTAATATTATACATTTAGTTCTATAACACACTTGATTCATAATTATAATGGTGTACTGACGTGACAGTTATTTATTGATATGGTATAATGACATATCGATAAATTGCTGACATACTATAATTACACATTGATAAATTGTTAGCGTGGCAACATTCAGCTGACATGGCAAAAAAAATTGCCGACATGCCATAATGACACGGCTCCATTAAATGTTATGTCAGTAAATTATTAAAATTAGAATTCAACTATATTATAAAATTAAAATATATGAAATTGAAAATTTTATTTTAAAATATGTAAGAATTAAATATTAAAAAAATAAATATATAAAATTTCAACCGCAGTAATCTCATTTTCTTTGCATAATTACTCCAATCTCCTTGTCCTCGATAAAAAAAAAAAAAAAAGACTCTCTGGCTCTAGCTGAAGTCTCATTTGCTCTAATGCGTGAGATAATTGGAAGCTCCAAAGCCTTTAAAATAAGATCCTCCCAGGCTACTACTATCACATTTCTGTTGCATCTCCCTCTAGTCTAACTCAATGGTTGGAGTGCTTAGCCTTTGCCTCCTTGATGATGACTGCATAACATTGTTTCGCAGTTGTTTGATTGTCTAACACCTCTCGTACCCGGTGGTTTGTGATAAACTTCATTTCTGGTGATAATGGAGTATGGTATGACCTGTCGTCTCTTTGCTTCAGTGCCGCTTCCCAGTGTTGAATCCTCTGCCTTGTTAAATTAGGTGTTCAAGGGCTTGCTGGGTGTTCCGAGGGAGTATTTTCAGCACATGCTCGAGTTGTCGTTTTGCATCATACCTTTCGCTATCCAAATACTGAAAAGCCGGGAAAAGAAATTTGCACAACCGGCTCAATAAGCGTTGAGCAAGCAGAACAAGACCCAGTTTTTGTATACATGGAATTACTTTATATCGGAAGACTATTACAACGCAGAAACATTATTGATCTCCACAACTTTATAATCCAAAAGTGATATCCCTTCTCATTCTTGGGAAACAAAGAGTCCTGGCAATGCAGACACGAGAGGCTGAACAGTCCAGACATTTGTTCTTTGCCAGCAGATATTCCATATTTATTGAATAGTCTCCACAGTGTATTCCCAAGACCCCAAGGATCTTGAACCAAATATGTTCCCTTCATGTGTATCTTAAAGCATCTGGTTTCCTGTACTTTACATCGAGAAACGACTGCACAGTAAAGCAAGTGTCAGTCATGAATTTGGAGTTAATAAAGATGTTCATTTAAGTAAATGAACTCTAAATAAAAGTGGATACAATCAGGCCGTCCAAGCGTTTGATACCAAACAAAGCCAATATCTTTTTCCGCCAATTATAATGTGTACGGGAAAAAAAAAGAATGAAAAACAAGGCTGTTTAAACATGGAATATGATCTAATATCATGCAACGGTTTGCTTCAGTTTGGGAATTGAGATTTTGGCTCGGACTGACTGTATGTCCTAACAAATGGAAACATGTTTGCAGAGGTATAAAGGTCTCATGAATCACTCACTCACTGTTTGTCACAGAGCATTCTCCTCTTTACAGACGAATAAAAATCATATCTCACGCATCAGAACACCCAAGAAGCCGAGCTATGGCTTCACAGAAATAATGGTCCAGCCAATGATGGAACACATGCACGCAGTTATTAAGAATAACAGCCACAGTCATTAGAGAAAATATGTGGGAGCAAGGATTTCAAAATGTATAAATCAAACAGTTTTGAGGAAATGGCTCATTGAAATTGAGCATCAGTCAGTATTGTGAGAATCCAACTGGCCAAGATTGATCAGGTTTCTGGTGATTCCCATTTGACTGTACATAATCAACGAGAGTTCACTAAAGTAGCAGAAAGGACTTTTGAGGTTGTTGAAGTTTTCCGACCTTGACTTTAGTTGGACGTGCACTGGTCTTGACAGTTGCAGAGCTCCCAAAGCCAAACTTCGACTTCTTATCTGCCGGTTTCAGTATTTGGAAAGAGCAGATGAGAGCTTCATTGATGCTCATCATAGCACCATTATTATCGAACTCGCCACAGTAATTAGGTGCTGAAAATATAGTTACGAGCTTCCTGTTGGCAAAGAACTCATACCCGTCCTCCACAACCTGTGAGATGCAATTCCCATTAGAAAATAAGGTATCAAGCATCTAGTGTTTCGTTAATTAAATCTTGCATTAAGATTTGTTGCCACATAGATGTGCTGCTCGTTGTTGAGTATACATCCTTGTTAATACTGCTAAGGGAGCAAGCACCCATATGATCATCAAATCATATTCTGGGCTGAATTGAATACTAAACCTGATGGGCTCGACAAATTAGATCTATATCATGTTCCTGAAGAAAGGCTTCCACACGGTCGGGCCCAAATGTAAATGAAACTCCCCTCTCGTTTGGACCCCATCCCTTGATGTCACGGTCAGGATCTGACCACAAGAGATCACAGAGTAATCCTTTTGCCGGGACGTCAGTAGGCCGCCTCAAGTTCCTGATCTGGTCCAAGCTTCTGAGCTCAGGAGAGAGCCCACCGTGCATGCAGAGTATCTTATCATCGATGAGTGCAGAAACAGGGAGGCAGTTGAAGCAGTCGGTGAATATCTTCCACAGTCGGACACTGTATCTCCGCTTGCACTCATCGTAGAACCCATAGATTCGGTTAACAGAGGCGCATTCGTGGTTGCCCCTAAGAAGGAAAATGTTCAGGGGATACTTGATTTTGTATGCAAGCAGGAGGCATATTGTCTCAAGGCTGTGCTTTCCTCGGTCGACATAGTCTCCAAGGAATAGGTAGTTGGAGCGAGGCGGGAAACCGCCATATTCAAAGAGCCTCAGGAGATCATAGTATTGCCCGTGAATATCTCCTGAGAAGCAAAAACAAACATGAGAATTCACATGTCTGAGCTATATTGGACAGAAGCAGTACAAAGTTCAGTTCATCAGTTTCACTCTAAGAGAAGTAAATGATTTGATCTTCCGAATCAGATCATACCAAAGAGCACTTGAGATAGCAGCAATGTTTAACCAGACAGCAAATAATTAAGCACCAATGAAAGACCTCATCGAACATATACAATTCGATGATGGGACTCAATTTAAATGTAATTTGTAAGACAAGACACAGAATTGAGTCTCATTCCATTTTTTGATGTTTCTGCAATATGACCTTTCATACACAGATTTAGTCTGGCCCTCTTAGTCTATCCTATGCGGATCATGAAGCCCAAATAGGGGGCCACCCTTGACATGGTACGAGAGCTAGGCTTTGGTCTATGGTCTAGCAACTCTGACGTCCCCTGCTATCTTGTATTTGTCCAGTACACTCCTATTACATATGAATGTTTGTTTGGCATATGGAAGACGTCAAGGACAAGCTTCAGATGTTTTACAAAATCCTTTACGGAATGTAGGGTCTTTTTTAGTGTGTCCCATATGATATGATAGACGTTGATTAGAGACCTGATTGGCCATTGATTTTTGTCAATTTATAAGACCAGGAGGCGATCTTCAGTCGAAGAGACCAATAACCTAAATCTACCTGCGTTGCTGTTTTGGTTCTGCTTTGGAGTCTTAGTAACACAAATTCTTCTTTACTCTTCTTGTCTGCTTATGCTCCTTATAACGGATGCGCCTTACATGAAACCGTGTATGAAAAACCAGCAACTCAAGAAAAGGGAAAAGTACCACAAATCTTGACAGGGGCTTCAAGTTCCAAGAGATTGGGCTGCCCCAAGAAGATGTTCCGAGAGACAAAACAGAGCTGTTGGATCTCTTGCTCCGGGAGCTGAAACTGTTTCCCGGGAGAACACCGGACCTGGAGAAGCTGGTTGATGATGGAGTCAAGAACCGATTTTTCCATCGTTTCCGCCTCCTTATCCTCCTCACTCTCTCTCTAAACTGTGAACTCAGAAATTCATCTGCAGAGCAAGAGGGGGAGCTTTTAAAGGGGGGGAAAAGGAGGAAAAAGACGGAAAGCAAAAGAAGAGGAATATTGGCTTTTCCCGAGTCTTGAAGCTGACCCTTTAGAAGAAGACAATATTCTGTTCTGATCGATGAGTGAGAGGGGGGATGAGAGCCAAATGGGATTCTTCGTGTTCCTGAAAGTAAGTTCTGTAGTTGGGTGGATTGTGAAAGGAGAGAGGAATATGATTCCATTTCCAAAAATTCAAATTCTCCGCGGAAAAGTTCGGAGAATTGTTGAGTGGGGGAGAGAGTTGATGATCGAGTTTCGAACTGATGCAAAAAGAGGGAACTCAGCTGTTCAACGGGCTGAAACAGGGACTACACAATCCAGGGACGATAGCGACTATGGAATATCAATACTTTGCACCAAATAACTTTGTACGTAGTTCTAAAAATCGAATTAAACCAAAATTTACTTGAGTTTATGATTTAGGGGTTAAATAGTTGATAAGGAATAAGAGAGAGAGCTCAAGCTTAACCATTTCACTTTTCCTTAGGACTAAAATATGTTTCTATTTATTTCAAAAATTAAAATATTATAAAAATAAATAAAACCGTGAAAATAGAAAACCCTCCTTTGTTTCTAACCCTACTCCTCCTCCTCATCTTCACCCACTCAAAGAGAGATGGTAGATTGAATGAGCGGTAGCTCCTCACCGGCCATTACGATCGGTGCACCCTCCCCTTATTCTTCACAAATTAACCTTTTTTATTTTCTTTTAAAAACTCTTAGGAAACCTATTTTCTGAAGGGTTCTCATTGGTTCAAGGGTTTTCTAAAAACCGGCCAGTTTTATAGACTAAACCGGAGTTAGTGTCTAAATGGAATAATTGATAAAACCCAACCAGGTACATGCCCGGTTCTCGGCCAACCCGGTTCGACCGGCCAACCCAGTCCGGTTTTGTGTCTGGATCACTTTGCTACTAGGCACTGAACAGATCGGCTACTAGGCACTACAGGAAACCGAAGTGGGTAGAGGCCAGTTCTGTGGTGGTGGGCGAGGACTTCGAATGGAGGACTGTGGCTTAGGCCCAGAGGCCAATCTCAGGCTGTATTACGGGCTGACATCTAGGTCTTTGATGCTTGCTCGCTCCACCATCCATCGACAACAGTGGCGTTGGTTTAGCAATTAACCATACAAGCTGTGAATTCTAAGAGCTGCCGCCTTTTGAGTTCAACTGGGACGCACCGTCATAAGTTGGAAGTTTGGAATTTGGAGATATGAATAACAAGTAGGACATCAGCTTAAGTTGCGTGTACCATGCAAATCATGACCCATGACTGATACTAGTCTTGCGATCTATTTATTTAGGAAATAATCCTAACGAATCGTGTCAATATTGTTTAAGATATTAAATAGTATAAGGTTTTTTTTTCCATCTGTAAATATGGGGTCAATGAGATGCACTTGATTGATGATTTTGAGATGACTGGGTTGGATGCTACCATCCTCTGGGAATTCTCTTGGATTTTTTTCCCTTTTTTTTTTCTTCTGGGCTTACAGTGAGAAAAGGATTGCTGGACTTGGATTCGCGAATGCGATCTCCAATTTTAACCTCTTATTTCTTTATTAATGAAAAAACCTACTAATTGCTTGCCGGTTGCCGGTCATCTTTCAATTGTTATTTAAGTGATTAAATTTCGCGTAAGGGTACCTGCTTCTGTAGGAAACATGCATACATGGCAACAAATGACTTTCCGCTAGATAGGAGAGAACTTGGTATGACGTGGTTAAATTATGTTGTTCTATAGATTGTGAGATAAGGTCAACACGCCGACGTGGTAAGATAAATATGCTGATGTGGCTAATGACAGGTCGTGTGGTGCTTAGGTGGTATGCTTCATATGGCTAACATTTAACGGAGTAATCGTTATTATTCCATGCACATTGACCGTCAAGAAGGAAAAGAAAGGGCAAATGTGATATTTTAACATCTTACACTCATGTAATGCATCTACAGCATGCCACTTAAGCGCCGTGCTAAACTCGATTAACGGAGCAAAATGCAAAATTCTTGTCTAGTTGTGATATATGAAAATGTTTATATATATTCAAAAAAAAAACAAATTGGATTATTAATCCTATCTAATTTGATGTGGCAATAACATGTTATGTCAGCCATACAATGAGATAATAATGTGGCAAAGCCACCTTAAATTGAATTGCCACATCATCATATCAACACCAAATGGAAAAAAAAATACAAAATAAGCAAGATATTACCCGCATCATATTCGAGTCACCTAGGATTAAATGGTCACTAATATTTTACACTTATCAAAAATAAAAAAAAAGTTATAAGTATGAAACTTGGCCAAAATTAAAATTATAGAACATGGTGTAAAAAAATTTAAAAATTTTAGAGAACTCACCTTAATTTTCTCATTTTCTACCTATACTAGGCCTAAAGAAAAGAAATCATACATGAGAATAAGTAAGAGAGGGTGAATCAATAGTACGAATAGGATCAATTTGGTTGAAATAATTTATTTTAATTATATAAATTTTTATTTTTTTTGGCTCATACATATATATATATATATATATGGAGAGAACTTTTTTTTATTAACACTCAAATGTGCTAGTGCAACTTTGAAGAAGGGACATCATTTCATACCAGGCTGCTAACATGAACTAAATGTTGACAATATTAACTTGTCATCCTACTATTATTATCATACAAATAAAAATTATACCGTTAATGAAAAATATTTTATTAATATAATAAATTTTATATAAAATCTTTAAAATATAATTTTATACCATAAAATTCTTTTAAATATATTATACTTTAATAAAAATTACTAATTTTTCACTAACTTCATCTACACGTGTAACTTATGTGATTTTTTTATAACGTGACAATCATTGTGCAGTAAATGAGCACTGAGGTGGGACCCACTAAAATGGAAAAAAGAGGGCAAAGCATTAGGGGTTGCTCTCCACCGGACCCTCCCTTCAATGGCCGCGCCGAAGGTGTCCGAGCATCTGACAGGGTTGCTGGAGGGAAGGGACCGACGAGCCACCCTAACTGGCGGCAGTCTCCGGCCAGTCATTTTTCTTTATTAAAAGAATTATGTTTGAGAGAGATGAGGGAGACCAGCTCGGGACTCTAGTCACCTCTCCCTCCGACGAGTCGAAGTCCCCATTCTCTCTCCTTTTTGAAGACGAAAATCTTAAAAGAAGAAGAAGAAGAATGAGGATGAGGATCGGCTAAGATTTCGTGTGGAGGAGTAGCTAGGGTTTTGTGGTTGGTGAAGATACATATAGAATTAAAAATCAGTTAATTTTGTGCGGTGTTCCTTCCTCAACGAACTGTTGGAACAAGGCAGTATTCTGGGAAGGTGATTGAATACTTGGTCACTACTTCTTGAAAAGTTAGCAGGGGCCTTGATGCTTAATTCATGATAAGGGCTTCTCAGAGGAGTCGAGTGACTGGAGGGAATAGAGAACTCCAGCTTTCACTTTTGTATTATCATGCTAGTAACCCATGGCATGGACGAGGAGGAAGAGGGGATGCCTCCAAACTTCTTGAGCTTAGCTTTTGGTTCTCGGGGGCCTGAGCTTGGGAGTGCATAATCACCTTCATTGGGGAAGAGGGTGATGGTAGACTTAAGTTTAATATTAGGGTTATGGGCTGGGCTACGAATGGGTTGGACACTTTCCTCTTCGATTGCCAAACTTTCCCTGGGATGGTATTTAGATGTTGACAGAGAGATTATGATGGACATCGGGGCATACAGTATATGGAGGGGAGAGGTAGGTTTCAACTAGCAAATTACCTATGATCATCTAGGTAAAGGGATGGAAGGGCTCTTTAAGTAGTCCTAGGATTTTTCGTGCTGGATGGGGTTCAAGAGTGCTTGCCCTACGCCGGGGACCCAATTTAAAGGCTATAAAGTCATCCACATATGGGCAGAAGTCTACCGACTGCATGCATAGCAGAAGATCCCAAGATTCACATACGTAAGACTTATCCAGACGTCCTTGCCTTTGTTTCTCATGAGTAGCAGGCCCGTAACCAATGGAGTATCGACTTCCAAACTTACTAGAGCCTTAGGGAGATGGTGAACTTGTCTTTCACTGGGCAAGTCCAACTCTATAACATCCCCCATTCTTCGAGCAGCAAGAAGAATGTTTTCATGATTGATGAATTTACTTGGGACCCCTCCAAATTCGACCCACATACATACCGAGTCTAAAGGAATATCCTTTAAAGGGATGTCAGCACCCAAGGGACCATAGAGAGATGGAATCCTCTAATTGTCCAGCCTGCTTTTCGGAGGGCTTCCAACATTTTCTCCCTCGTATTGAAGTAACATATATAGATATTCGGTACCTGGGAAGGGTAATGAATGATTATCCCTTTCCCTTCTTTCCAGAGGTCCCTAGTTGTTCAACAATCAAGAGTGGGTTAAGGAGAGGAGACCCATGAAGACGTATGACCACTACTCTTGGGGCTAACTGATTTACTTCCACAGAGAAGCTAGACATTGCTGTCTGATGTTGCAAGTGAACAGAGATGTAAGGAGTAGGTTTGAGAGAACCTTAGAAGGTGATGGAAAAGAGTGGGGGTTCTGGAAGGAGTTGAAATGATGAGAATATAGACATTAAGTGACATCTCTATTATCGAAAGGAGAACAATTATCCCCTCTCCATTAAGCATTTTGGTTCGGAGAATGGTTCATGTCCCCATAAAAGATTTGGTGTGGGATTTCTTACGAAGGTTAGAGAACTGGGAGCGTGGGAGGTAGGACACGTCTCCTGTAATGTCAATCAAGGGAGTTTCTTTAGCCACCAGTACAGGTGGATTTCGTTGGCTTAAACAGAGCCCTCCAGTTTAGGAAACAGATATTAGAATTCAACTAGGCGGGTGACTGAAAGGAGATGAACTCCAACGATACAAAACTTTGAAAAAATTGACCGACAAACGGCTGGACGGATCTTCGCTGGAGACACTGTTTCTTAAGCACAACACGAAAGATTAAGAGGACGATGAAAATGCCTCCTGTTTTCTTATGAGCACTCAAAGGGAGTAAATTAATTGATCCAGTTAGCACACTGCTAATTGAAGATCTAGCCACTGTTTTTCGCATGAGAAGTTGAATGCAAAGCTCCCACCACGGCCTATACAGTTGTTGACTTTGACGTAGATATTCATAATGGCCAGATCTTATTGGCGATGGCAGATCAGTTTTCATTGAAAGTGTGCATGGTCTGCATAGTGCAGAGTTAGCTTCATTGAGGAAGCATTGAATAGATGTTTGATTAGATTGAAGCTCCAACGACAGAGAGATGCTCCAAAGATGGAGAAAGGTGCTCGAACAATAGAGAAGAGAAGAGCCCATATCAAACCAAATATCTTCAGTATCGAAGAAATGAAGAAGAAATAGAAGACATAGTGTTGAAGATGAGGTTCTAGGCCCCAACTTTCACACTTCACTTTACTTTGCCCAATCACCAGCCTAATCCAAATATTTGGATTTTCTACTATATTTAGCCTATTAAATTTAAACTTATCTTTTTCTTCATCTTCTCAAACACCAAAATCCAGATGTGCCTCCACATGAAACCCTAACCAATCTTCCTTCTTCTTTTTCTTTTATATTTTTTAGTTAACTTTCATCTTCAATAAAGAGAGAGAATGGGGATTCCAGCTTTTGGGAAGGAGAGGCGATCAGCGGAGGGTCAGACCGACTAGAAGATAAAATTAAAAATAGAAAAAGAAGAAAAACAAAGGGAGACCAATTATGGACTAATCACGCCCCTCCAATGATGACTACTTTGCCAGAGTCTCTAAGCCACCGTGAGGTTGTCGGATGGAAGTGGCCGACAATGAGCTAGCTCCCTCCTAGTCTTCACCTCCTTTTTTTAGTTTTGTATTTTTATATAATTTAGAATTATTATCATACTCAAATCATCACATTATTATATGTTAAAAAATTTATTGGAGAAATAACTTTTCATTTACAATATCAAAATTTTTAATATATGTCTCATTAAGTCAATGTCACATCATACTATAACATTAGTAATAATGGAAAATTGATATTTTATATCGTCTAATTTCACTTAAAAAAGTGATTTGTATTATTGAGTTTTATTTGGAAGATTTTGTGCTAAAGAAATATTTTTTACATTTTACCATTTTCCCAATAATGTCAAATGCTACATGACACATCATAATACTAGTCGAAATCTCCACACGAGGGATGTTAAAGAAGATATTTTCATGAACATTAGACGTGTCGCTGCTGGCAAACTAACTCATTTATGGGTTGATTTTACTAATCTTAAGGGAATTTAGAATCCACTAATTCAATTTAGTACGTGATCTCTCCGGGACAATAAATTAATAATATATCGCAATCACACGTAGAAGAAAATAGAAGACTCGAGATCGTCCGTGGGCCCTCTCAGCCACTAGTGTCGCACCTTGCGTGACGGATCAATGCTCTACTCTCAGTAAAATCCAAGCATCCGTCTGGCAATTACGTATAATATCATCTAATTAACGACTGAGGTGATGAGTGTTTTCCGCATCTGCATCACTCTTCAACCAACCAGCCAACCAACCAACCAATCAACCAAGTTTAGAAGGTGCCCGCGTGCAAATTAAGAAACGTACCTTCCCTTCTTTGCAGTAGTTTTTCCTGTCTCCCCATGTCCTATCTTGGACACCTTGGCATCCATCTTTGTCAGTACAGAGAAAAACAAAAGGAAAAAATACTCACTCGGACTGAAATGAATGGCAGGAGATTGTCTCATATCTCCAACTTTCAGATCAGAGATAATGATAAAGATTTGATACCGAGTCCTGCCCACCCCCCAATCAAGTTCGTAGAGATCAGGTTGCTTTCGCAAAGTGAGATCTATTACAGATGATCGTGGGTAGATCCGTCAGAACTACCCGTCTGTGTGTAACCATTGATCGTAGAAATCGATTCCATTCCATTTGTAGTGTAAATCACAGATTTTACAGCGTGCATGACTAAAAACCTAGCTGTTCTAGAATTAATGGTTTGTTTGATGGTGTGGGTTAGAGACTCTAATTCGGGATGAACTCTGGATGAAAGATCTTCATTCCATAGTTTCGTCAAAAATTGATCTGGAATCGGGTTTTAAGATGAATTTATAGCTTATTGTTGATGTGGATAAGAGATTTAGTTACAAACCTAACCTTATCATCCTCTTAAATCTTATCTTCATCAAATAAATTTTTTAATATTAATTTATTTATCAAATCTTCAAACCTTTTCCCCTTTCAATATATAAATTTAATTTCACTTTCAAATTCTAAAAGTTTTTATCCCAAGATTGTACATATTCTTTCAGTAAAATCTTTCACAAAATATTAAATTTTTTTAATGTCATTTTTTAAAAGAAAATAAGACCTCCTCATAAAATTAAAAATATGTAAAATTAATTATGTATATATTATTGTAAATATATGTTATACTGTAAAACGAGATTTAATTATTTCGGTTCCTATTTTTATATTTCTAATCAATTCCTTATAATTTGTTACATCTTACTGAACAAATCCTACCAAAATATATGTTAGTAGATCACCTTTTGCACTGGCAGTTTCCCTAATTTTAAGGACAACCAACTTTGAGAAATGGATCCAATGTAGAGGCATTGCTTCGGGAAGTCTAAGCAGTGTTAAAGATGGAAAATTATAAATAAGATTTTATATATCCTTTTATTCTTTTTTTTAAATCTATTTACTTATATATTATAAGTTTATTTTATAATGATAAAAAGTAATTTCATGAACTTTAAATGATGTTTATCGCTTTCCCCTAGTAGTCAAACGCAACCAGTGCAACTTGAGCCATTAGTCAAACGTTTCGGCTTAATGGTAGAAAAGAAAAAAAAAAAAAAGGCAATATCAGTCGTCTAATCTTGGACCCATTTTCCACTACCTTTCCAAATGCAAGAAGAGCCATGTGCCGTTACCCACCTTCCCCAATCCTACTATTAATAGCTCATCAATCCTCCATAATTTGCCTTGAACCATGCAAAGGAAGAACCCTGATCACATCGAAAACCTGTCCTAAAATGTCCCCCAAATACATCCTGGTGTTCCTTCTTGTTGTGGTGCTCTACACCACTGCGTCTGGACAGCGTCTGCCGCCCTGGAGGCTTCCACCAAGGAGGCCTCCACCAAGGAGGCCCCCGCCTATGGAGGAGACTGCCCCCGGAGTGGCACTGGATGGTCAGCACCACCCTCCCAAGGGCTATAGACCGCCCCACAAGCCCAAGCCCCCCATGATGGAGGAGGAGGAAACCACACTCAACAGATACCGCCCTCCCAGAGGTTATAAGCCGCCACCAACGCACAAGACACCGATGATGGAGCGGGCCGCCATTCTCGATGACCATCCTCCTAAGGGTTACATGCCCCCGATGCACAAACCACCCCACAAGCCCCCGACTTCCAACTAATGATATAACTCCACTAGGGAAGGGGTTTCCATGCATGATGTGCTTGGTCGATATATCTATGAATAAGAGCATAAGGAAGTCGTTTTAATGGAGCTCGTAAAGCGGCCGACGCACATCTTTGCTTGCATATGTGTAAGATGTAATGATATGTGATATATAATTATGTAATAACGTGGATCTTGGTCATATATACAGTATGTGTTTATTAGAGCAAAATGGAGGCTGCTTCAATAGCACGAGTTAGTTTGCGTGTGCCAAGAATTTCAGAAACTGTACAAGGACCGACCGACTGGACCAGGAGTCGGCATGATCCAGAACGGGAGTTCTTCAGTTAACTCACTCTGTAAAAGTGAATTAGATCGGACCCAACAGAATTATCCAGTTTCACAATAATATCTAGTGAACCCATCTGAAACTCAGGGGAAAAAAAAATCAAAATCGGCAAAGAAATTAGTGATTTGTGTGGAATACGTGATTTATGTAAGGAGGCTCTCTAAGTCGGATCATTCACTTTGCAAATTTTCTTTTCTTTTTCTTTTTCTTTGCAAAACGTAAATCTAAAATCTTACATAATAGTAAGATAACTGACCACCTAAATTAATGAAGCCATGTTGGTAATTTATTTCAGTGTAAATTGCTTTTGCCTTCGGATCTCCTGCCAATGTATACGTGTTCAATCTCGACATATCCATCCCGCCACTAATAGGTAATTGTAAGCAGGAAGCACTCCAAAAACCATAATTATATATTTATCATTTTTTAATGTTAAATTTTATAAATATTAAAATAACTCTTTCATTAATATATATTTAGTTATATAGTATATTTGAGTCATAATTCTGACCGTATGATAAAATTATACAATAAAATATTGATAAATTATTAACATAACATATCGACATGATAAAATTCGGTTGATGTGGCGTAATAATGTGGCTAGTAATTTGATGACATGTTATATCACGTCAATGAATTATTAAAATTAGGATTCAATTATATGAGAGAAATCTAATATATATGACTAATGTAGTTATTTTAAAACATATATATATATAGTTCAAATGCAAGAAATAGTATATAGATATATAATTATTCATAGTGGAAATTACCAAAGGCAAATCTGGTTTTGATTTTGATTTTGATTTTTTTAAGGCTGGACACATCCCTCCCGAAATCCTGTCTCTCCCATAGACATCCCTCCTGTGATATCATGGACGATAGTTTTCAGAGCAAATAGGATTTTGTTGGATTTGTTCCACTCTTATGATTCAACTTAGTTAACGGTTTAGGGTAACCATATATTGTACTTTGCAAAATATAGGAAATGCACAATTTCTTTTGGACACATTTGAATCTCAAACGTTTTAGTTCTTTTGTTATTTGAATTTTTTTTTGTTTGCACTATGCAATATACCCGAGCCAATGGAAGCGTATCTTAAGACTAATCTGCAGTCGGGTCAGGATCCCTGTAAAAACTCTCATCAACCATTCCAATCTGGGATTTGATCATTGGATCACAAATATAGAAATTTAGTGAGAAAACCATTGGTCCAACCTTAAGTTGATTTTATTTTAATATTGCGACTTACATGCATGATGCTAAAAATACAGAATAATAAGGAAATTAGAGGGGAAAACGAGAGAGAGTGGAGAGCATGGCCACACCTCGGAAGCACAAGCCCGTCAAAATGGAACTCCACATGTCTGCTCGCACATTCCCCCCGGCCATGAGTAGTAAATGTATTTCATTCATTCAACAGCATCCCCCCAGCCAAAATCTGCAATAGGGAGTCTTCATTTACAAAGAGTAAATCGAAATGGCTTAGCTTCCTATTTGAAGCACAAAAATCATGTGCCAAAAAATGGAGCTTCCCAGACAACCATAAACGACGCCAGTGATCAAAAGAGCCGACCAAAGAAAGAAAGTGTTCAATAATAATAGCATTCATAAATGAAATTTTACATGAAAAAAATAATATTAAAAATTATTGTATATACAAGAGTGATTTTATTAGTTTTAATTTTTTGATTAAATATGAGCATATTATTCTTATATTTTCTGTAAAAATTCTATATGATATCATCACGAATGAATAATTATGGCTATGATGCTGCCATCAAATAAAGTCGGCACTCCAACACGTGCAAGAGTCACGTGCCATACCTCTGTCCAAAGGAAAGAAGAACATAGAGCTTCTTCAAGACGCGAAAGGGGCTCCTTTTTTTTGTTTTTCTATTACCATTGAAGTTCAATGTTGGAGTAAATACTCAGAAAGATTACACCAAGACATTATGAAGTTAAATTGTTACAAGATAACATTTCCCAGGAACTTCATGTTGATCCTGAGGGGAGTATTAGAGATATTATCTCTATTAATTAGGAAATAAAATAATTATGAATAAGATCCTATCAATTTATTATATTTTAGATTTTCTAATATATATTTTTAATAGTTTGTTCCCTAGATTGAACAGTAGAGTAAGCTTATAAATAGGCTACTAGTTTATGTTATTTCACGAGTTGCTCAACCGAATAAAAGTCCATGATTTTGGCCTATAGTCTACCATGTTTATCTTTCGCATTGTCTCTAATATCTCCTTGTCATATTTTATTTTTAAATTTCTTCATTAAGCATGTTATATATGGACTCACATCTCGCCAATACCTGAGATTAATATAAGGCTCAAGGTAAGTTTGTTGATAAGCCAAACACCAGAAGAAAAATGCCAAACTCATGAATAGTTGTCAATGATAAGCGGTCAATGACACATGGCACATATAAGTCACGTCGCCATATGATGACAAATATTGATAAATGGAATCCCAATTGAAATAATAAAATTAAAGATCTTGGTACATTAAAAGGTTAGGTTTTACTATCATCTACCTTAAACTTTCGTAATAGACATGAGTTTGTTGCTCTTATAAGTCTAATAAAGATAATATAAAATTGTTTTAACAAATGAAAAATGTAATTATTGAATTAGTTATGAACCCATGAAGGATTGAATTCACTTTCACCTAAAAACTTTAGCTGATAAGTAGCAATACTTAATTTTCTTATAAGCTCACAACTTTCTCTTTATTTTATTAATATAGAATCGTATATCAATGGCTTATAAGGCGGGTATTCTTCTTTCAGCCCTAGACGACGGAGACAACTAGCTATGAGTCGAACAATTTTTTCCATACTCAAGGTTATATTAACTCACCACAGTTCAAGCTTCCAGACTCGGGTTGGGCGAAGTATAAGTATACTGGGTTTGATACCATATTATGAATTCATAAGGGATCAGACTCGTTTTCAATTAAAAGTATAAGCCGATAGGTAGTAATACTCAATTTTCTTATAAATTCAAATTTTTTTATATTTGATCAATGCAAAATCATATATTTTAATAATAATTATTTGCTATGACATTTGTCATCCATTTGTCACACCACACTCTGTAAGATTTCCATCTCACATCAATATATACGGTCTTAAGTTAGTGTGTTTTCACACCAAATTAATTTTTTCTGAAGATTTGAGTGATAAGTTCAATTTTTAGATCGTCTCTAGCAGGATGTTTCCATATATATATATTTATTTATTTATGAGAAATTTTAGTTGCTAAACTATTTGATAGATTCACATCAACAATTTTGATGAGCTTTTGCTTTTTGGAGGAACCCCCATGGCTACCGCTCAGTCGCAGTAGTAGTAGTCCCGCTCTTTATTTTCTCTTTCTTCTTCTTTTTTGTTTTTTTTTTAATTTCATTATTTATTGTTTTTATTGACAGATAAAACCGTCTATTTAATATTAAAATAATAAAAATTCATCAAAAAAATGTGAAGATCAAGTTTTCTTATTGGAAGATCAAATATTTTAAAAAAAGGATATAGCACAAAAAAATAAAAGATTAATGATCAAATCCATATTATTTCCTAAATATTAAATGCACCATTATAATTTAATTGTTTGGAAAAAAAAAAGAGATACGATATAATGATTGTAAAAATTTCGATAAGGTAAAGCAATGTAGGGAGCAGATAGAAGGAAGGGCCTGAGAGTCCGAATGTAATTAACATTCTTTATTAAGTAATTCATGAATTATATAAGATTACCCATTTATATATGAAAGTATAATAATAACCAAAGTATAAAATAAATAATTCTAAAATATCACATAAATATCTAAATTAAATGTAGAATATTTTGACAATATAAACTACCTAATTTATTTAATATCAAAACTTTTTATTTACTAATAATTATAAAATCAAATCTTCTATACTCCTTCTCAAGATGAATATGGAGTTATACAAAATGTTCGTCTTGCAAATATAAATCTCAATCTTGAACACAACTCTAATCCAATGCTACCTCAGAATGGCAACTATCAGCACACATTTTATATACCACTGATAAAATAGTTAATATTTATTTTATATACTGTCGGTCAAATGATTATAACCTTCTCAAATTTTGACTATTTTATATTCGGGTGACATAATGGTTTCTTCATATCTTCAAACCTTGGATTTCCTTAGATATCAACTCATGTAACGAATTTGTCAGGATCAATCTATTTTGATATCATATAAGAATTTATCTAACGTGAAGGAGTGTAGGAGAAGATAGAAACATGGAGGCTTGAAGGCCGAAGGTAATTGATGTTATTTATGAAGTGACTCATGAACTACATAAGATGACTCCCCATATATGGGCATAGAATAACAACCAAATTAGAAAATAAACAATATTTAAATTAAACATATATAATATATTAATAATTTAAATTACCTAATTTATTATATATATAATCTAATTTTCTAATAATGATTAAATCAAATGTCCAAAAATGATATCATATTTTGACTAAAAAAGAAGAACATTCTTAGTAAAATTTTTATTTATAAAACTCTATGTGTCTCTTTAATTTCCTCTCTCACCCTTTCTAAATTAATTAATGTATCTCATAATCCAAATATAAACTTTAATTCATAGATGTTATGCTCTCATGGACTGAGCAAAAATAAGATCCATTAGATCAAATATGTGTCTTAGGCACATGATGCCATAGCAATGACTTACATAAGATATAAGTCATAAATAAGATACACGTACTGTCTGCGAGTAATTTCATGACAGGATGAGTTCAATTGCCCCCTTGGACATGTAGTCTTGGTGAGACAATCCATACACATGTGATTGCATATGAATTTAGTTGAATTTATGAAGTATGTTGTATTCATAAATAATAAGTTCACTATTATAAAAAAAATTACCAATAACAATTCTAGGGTTGATATTCATGTCTGATCGATGATGATATTAGTCACTATATGACATAAATGTCGGCGATTGGGCATTATTTATAAATTATGGATAGAATTTTACTTGAGTTAAAAATGAGTCAAATTTTCTTACTTACCCTTTAAAATTTTATAAAACTAAGCACATTAAAGTGGAGTCAAAGGAAAATGAAGGAAAAAGAAAGCCGGATTCGCGGAAGAGGTTTTATAGCTCAGTCTCCCTATGCTATAACATATATTTTTTGAAATAGTCTACTAATAAAAAATAATATTATAATAGAAACATTTTTTTATCAAAAAAAAGAAATGGAAGGGGCAATATTAGGTAACAACATTTTTTTTATCCAAAGATGAG
>CXYZ01003775.1:586095-602686 GCA_900006705.1 Sonneratia caseolaris | reverse complement strand
TTTAAATAAACATATTTTCCATCAATTCAATTGAGTTTACATGTCCGATTGGAAACTTGTCGATCTGATCTTATTTTTAAAACTATGGGTAAGAGTCTACTAATAAAAGGGTAATGTTGTAATGAAAATACTCAATGCCACGAAAAGAAGCAAATATTAATTATCAAAACCCATCCAAATTTTAAGACAAACGGTTTCTGTTGCGCTTCATGGGAAGGAATCCAAAGGAATTGGAACACAAAAAGTTTTTTTTGTATAAAATGCAAATAGCATTTAAAAAGATTTAGTAAAATTTGAAATCATCTTAAATTCGTGGTATAATATGATTGTAAAGAGTGATGGAGCTGACATTCCTTATTTTTTTTCTATGGAAATATCATCCCACCAATTTGAGAAAAAAATTATATCTCAATGGAATGCATAATATAATGAAAATCAAGTAAAAACGTGATGTAAAAAGTCAACAGACGAATTCCATTCCGTTACTCTCAATTCCCTCGTTCTAAACTCAACATAGTATAACAATCAAATTTTCCCATAATATCTTTTCATTTTATTTATTTTATCTAGGGGGTGTTTGATTTAATTGTATTATGGGAAATATTAGTATTAGATTTAGAGTAAATTCTCATTTTGATCATAAAATATTTAAACCGCCACTGTTTTAATCTTTTGATAAAATATGGAATCACTTTAATATTTTAAAAGTTTAAATTATTATAATAGTAGTTTCTCCATCAAATAAGGAAGAAAATTGGTTAGCAATGTTATGGCCACATTGAAGGTAGAGATATTAAATTGGTGGTGTAGTCTATTCAAAACAATCCAGGAGCTGTTTGACTTGATTATAGTCTAACGAATTAAGCATAATAAGTTAATATAGTTATGAGTCACAATTTAGAAAATTATAAACAGACCCTAATGGTTCAGGTCGATTTGAATCATAAACAATAATCATTTTCTTTCTTTCTTTTTAAATTATTTAAAATAATAATTTTTTTATATTTTTTATATTTTTAAATTCAACTTATAAAATTTTGAATATTGATTGGAAGGTTTTGGTTGTTCATGCATGTTCGAGTTAGTTTCTTAATGGTTCTAGGTTGGTTTCATAATAGTTTTAGGTCGATTTAATTAGAAAACATGCTAGTTCAATTCTAATTTAATAAGCATATTTCTTCAACTTTATCGGTAACTACCTTTCAGCACAATATAAGTAGTTATGTATCAATTTATGAGCGTTTAGGTCAAAGTGGCCCATTTAGCATCCCTTCCCTACACTATACCAGTGCCATGTATCATATAAGAACAAAATATCAATTCCGTCAAAAACCATTTTTTTTTACAGAGGTACTGATATAGTGACAAATTCGATGATTGAAAAATTAAAATAATTGCAAATTTTATTAGGCCATTACAGGTGTAATAATTTAATTTTTGTGTAAATTTGACCTTTAATTTCAGTTAATATTAGTGGTAAATTTAATTATATATTAAAATTTTTAATTTTTTATAAGTTTGAAAATTTTATATATTTCAAACAATTTAATGCACATTTGAACGAAACGAAGGGGTCTCATTCTCCTTAAAGCTCCGCACCGAGAAAGGAATTCAGTGACTCGCTGCCCTTATCGTTTCTTCTCCGTGGCGAATCCACTCATTGATCTCATCAATTTCTTCGGAATACATCTCTCAAACGCAGACACCGTCTCTCTCTGCGCATAGCAGTTAGCAATTGTTCTTGGCTTTCCTCAAACTGAAAGCATGAAGATAATGGTGGCGATTAAACGAGTGGTGGATTACGCCGTCAAAATTCGAGTCAAACCTGACAAGGTAGTTCAGTCTCTCCAGTCCCGGCTGCCCCCACAGAGAAAATTCTCTTCCTTTTGTACTGGGATTCTGAATCAAATTGAAAGGAGAAAAGAAATTCCACTCTTAGTGGGTTTTAATTCCGTAGACGGATCCCCTTTCCCAAAGAAAAAAAATTCGGAGATGATCATATCATATCGATTTTCCTGTTGAGTGCTTAATCAATTCTTCGTTTTTTTTTTTTCGTTCTTGGGATTTGTTTGCTTGTTCGATTCGCATAGAGTGGGGTGGAGACGCTAAACGTGAAGATGTCGATGAACCCCTTCTGCGAGATAGCGTTGGAGGAGGCCCTGAGAATCAAGGAGTCGGGCCTTGCCAAGGAGGTCGTGGCGGTGAGCATGGGCCCGTCGCAATGCATAGATACGATCAGGACGGGGCTCGCGATGGGGGCTGATCGGGGAATCCACGTAGAGTACCCGAACGCCCTATATCCGCTCTCTGTCGCGAGGCTCTTGAAGGCCCTTGTGGATGTGGAGAAGCCCGGACTTCTCATTCTCGGCAAACAGGTTGGTTCCGTGGCTGTGTTTTGGTATACATGGCGGTGTCTGCATTATTTCGCAAGTATCTGCATTATGTATCTGTTTGGGGCTTGTTTGGTTCTGGTAGTATGGTTTGGTCTAGTATGGTCTAGTATTGGTCATTGATGCTCTTTGAACAAAAGTCGAAAGACTGGAGATGGAGAAGGATCTGAATTCGAGTATGAAAACTTTGTGGAGCCCAGTGCATAGTTTGAGCTGAATTGGTGTAAAGACAAGGGTGCGTCTGGAATTTCGAATTCATGGGAGAATAGTTGGGCCATTATGCCTTGAGGACAGTGTAATTGAAATTTTGTAATGTTGGAAAAAATATCGATTTGGATGGATGCTGTGCAAACTTTCGGAAACTTTGGAAAGTTGGTTTAAATTGGTTCTGGTTTCTTATACAGGACATGGGTTTTATCTTCTTTAGGTGATAGTTGAGAATCTTGAGAATGCTTGAAGCATGAACATGAGGATTGCTTAACAAATCAATGACTAAGGAACCAGTTCTACAATGCAGAGACGGTTTGCTTCTAGTAAAATAGTTACTTGGGCTTTGCTCATAGTATCTTCTTTGATATCTGTTGATTTTGCTTGATCAAAACAAAGGGACGGAAGAAACAGTATGGTACATTTGTCTTCTGTAGAAGTATGAAATCTGAAACATATTGAAACATGTCTTTTCAGGCAGTGTTTGATCCACACAATCTTGATTCATCCTCAGGTTAATTTGACACTATTCTTTCAAATTGCTTTAGGCAATTGATGATGACTGCAATCAAACGGGTCAAATGATTGCTGGGCTGCTCAAGTGGCCACAAGGGACTTTTGCTTCTAAGGTTAGATGCAATCTATCTGCTCGTCAAGATAAATTCTCTATTTCCCTTAAAGTCCAAGTTTCTGGGAGCTCAAATCTTGCATGTTAGTAGGTTGTCCTGGACATGGAAAAGCAAACTGCCACTGTGGATCGAGAAGTTGATGGTGGCATTGAGACCCTGTGTTTGGACTTGCCTGCAGTAATCACGTAAGTAGCCAGAAATATTCCTGCATCACTTCTCCAATTAGTAGCTATAAAAGATTTCACGTTTCAGTGATCAGTTTTTCAGTATGCAAATTGTCTTGTTCCGTTTGGTTTGCTCTTTTGATTTATCTTGAAGGGCCAACTTTTTGTCCCCCCGGCTGGTTGCTCTTGAACTATAGGCCCTTGTTTGCCGCAAAAAGCATTCTTGTGCTTTACTGTAGTGATAGCTCCCAAATTGGTGACTAAGAACGAGATTCTGTTGGCAAAACAAAAATAATGATTATAGTTTGTGTTTTGGGTTCATGCAGCACCGACCTGAGACTGAACCAGCCGAGGTACGCGACCCTCCCAAATATCATGAAGGCAAAATCAAAGGTCATAAAGAAGTACACTCCCCAAGATCTGAACGTGGACATCAAGCCCGATCTTGAGGTGGTCCAAGTGACAGAGCCGCCAAAACGTAAAGCAGGGGTCATACTACCCTCAGTCGATGAGCTGATCGACAAGCTCAAGAATGAAGCTCGTGTTATCTGATTCCGTCATTTGCAGTTCCCTGACTGAATAAATTGCCAGTGATTTTATCTTTGGTCATCAAAAGCTATACGCCTTGTCTATGAACCGAAAGTTTTCTACAAAGTAACATTTATAGATTGTCTCATGATCCTCTGCATGGTGAATTCCATCTGCGAAGTTCCGGTTTGTCTTCTGCTTCCGCTTCTTAAAGCTCGTTGCTGTGAGTCCCCTTCAATGGATGAGATAGTTTTAAGTACTTCTAGCTGGATGACTTGACTTATTTCCAGATCTACTAATTTCTTGTTAAGATGAAAATGTTAGTTGATAAAAATAATAAACAGATATCTTGTGCCAATTTATGCTCTGTAATTTTCAGTTTTCTGAAGGGTAATAATGGTATTTCTTGCCATCTAATTCTAACAGCAGTTACATATTGGGCCCTAATTGTGGCCGAATCCGGAGGATGAATTCTGAGCTCAAGATGCAACCAAACGACATAATTGGCTTTCCCTATGTGATTGAGCCAGAGCTGAATGACCCATTCGTCGATACCAAAAGCGCTATTAACGTTGAAGTTTCTTGGATTAGACTGTTCAATGCTTCATAAAATTTCTCGATTTTGACTTTCCCCGGGAACTGGAATTTGATCCAGATTTAGTGTATAATAATAGTTTATACGCTATTTTCTCTCTTCGCCTACCCTTACTAAGATGGAAAATCACGTCACTATTTTCCACCTCTAAGATAATTGTATTCTCCAGGACCAAGAAGAGATCACACACGATGCTTCCCATGACTCCAATTTCTTCAATACCCACTTGCTAAATTCCGGGGTTGAGTAAGTTTGGTGGAACTCTTACGAGCTCGCGCTGCAATTTCTCCATGAAATCAGAGTTGATTGAGCAGACAGAGAATGTGGGGGCCCAGTGCTAGCTAGGCCCACTAAAAGGCAGCATTAGCGGAGAGCACTACATCCTCCGAGTTAGTGAGACAATATGGCCATTCAGGTGAAGGGATTTCTCATCAGAAGAAACACCAACTAGTGAGTGAACAAATACAGTCAAGATGGTGATTGCGATCAAAGTCGTTGCCCTTTTATCCCTTGTCAGATGAATCGGTCTCAGACTCCTTTAGAGGACAACATGCCACCATCAAGGAGCCACTCACTTTCCAGGCAGGCCTTCAATGGTTTAAACACAATTATCCTCATTTCTTTACTCCTTATATAAGGGAAACCTAGCATCTCGTTTAAACTTACTCTTTCTTTTCAGGGCAATTGTCTTTGAGACTCTAGATAAGACACGAGCCTGAAGTAGTAGTGCTTGGACTTCAAGCTAATGAGGTGTCTCCTGAATCTTCAATTTCAGCCCATCCATAAACCAACCAATAATGGGCTTATTCCTCATAAACAATATTCTTTTTCCAAAAAATCACTGAAATGGATGTATTCCTCAAAATGATTCATTTACTATGAGCTCTCAAACGTTGAAGCTCTATAGGTAGGCATACCCACCCTCCAAACTTCTCCAAGTTTTGTGAGCATAACTCAAAATTCATTGAAAATCTTCTCTATCTGATCAACCCCATCTTGACTTGGTTGTTGTTGTTGTTGTTTGCCATTGCAGCCATCGCCGACGACAGAAAGCAGCGGTTGCTAGCGGTAAGCCACCAGCCCAAGGGCACTCCTTATAGGTTGCTGACAGCGGTCGGACATTGAGGGGGGGGCTTGAAGACTTTCCCACATCACATCTCACTGTATTTTTTGCCCACAAAGTAAAAGGTATCTTGTGCTATCATTGATGGCATTCATCAATTAAATTTAACAGATTATTAGATTTTTTTTAATACAAAACACAAATAAAAATTAATATCAATAACAAGAAATGCTCAATTTATTAGTTGCTATCATCATATAAGTACTGTCACATAATAATAATCAATTGCAAGAAATTATCAGTAGTTATTTAAATATATTGATTAGTGTCACCACATAAATATTATATATATATATATATGCTAACACCCTATGACAAGATACTTTATATGGTAATTAAGCACTATTCAATTTGTCAAAGTACAAAAATTCATATGAGAAACTCATAACTCTGGGGCTTGAATTTTTATAGGGTCGATTTCATTAATTCGAAAAATCAATCAATTTTTATTTAAGACAAAGCGATTTTTTTCTTTTTGGCCATTAGTAAAATCAATTTATATGTTTTCGGTTTTTCCTTTTATTTTTTTTCGGCATAATCAGAGAGTGTCAGCAGATCTCATCGATCTTTACGGTTCTTAACTTTGAAAACACGTCATTTGCACCCTCAATTATGAATCACAGTAATTGTCGCATCATGCTAATTGTAAATTTTTTGACCAGCCATCATTTAGTCTACTAATCCAAACACGTTTAGTCAAGGTTCATCGTCTCATTTTTCTATTACGTTAAAGTGACAGCAAGTTAAAATTTGTAACGATCTCAATTTTCATTCGTTAGATGGTTTGATCATGTCCCAAATCAAAATTTGTGATGGAATGAAAGTTGGGAAAAATAAATATTTTTAAAAAATTATTTCTATTCTCAAATGTTGGCTTTATTATACCTTAAATTGTTATAAGTCCACTACACTCTTATTTAGTTTAGTTGTGCTCGAATATTTGTATATGCGTACGTGTACGTGTTAATTAATACAAATTCAGTCGCCATCGTCACCAACCAACGAAAATTTTTTGGTCAAAGCTTTACCAAGACCGACAAGCAAAAGAAATAGAGGAGTCTTTCCTTAATATTGTCTTTTCTTCCCCGTGGAGGTAATTCTTTGGATTAGATTAAATTGAACATTGACAACTGGAAATTACTGAACAGCTTGATGCCAGCATATACACATACATACATACATACATACATACATATATATAAGGTTGGAAATCAGATTTAGGCCAAAAGAAAGACAGCCATGGTTGGATCCTATTTTAGATTGTCTTCCACTGTACCAAGTGAGATTCATTCTAATAAACTGGTCAGATGGACATATTAAATAAGATATTGCATAATTCAGTGCTTTTTATAGTTAATTTTATGTATATTTCTTATTTATAGGATATTTTTTTCATAGATTTCTCCGTATTATTAAATATTTTTTTAGATCAACTTAATATTAGGATGATAAAAATTATTGATGCTCTTGGATCATATTCTTGGAGACCCATGAATTTTTGTTATATTCGTAGTACTCGGTATTGTAGTAACCGACTAATTTACCTGATAGTATATTATACAACTTGGAACTCGCTAACTAAATTCAAGATATTAACCCTTAAAATATTCAAATCCTAAACTTGATCTATTGCACGTTATCAACTTACTATTGAGTTACCACTCAAGAGTTAAAATCCATGAATTTTGATTTATAACAGCAACCATGCCCTAATTTTTTTAATTTAATTTTTTTTATAATTCCTCATAATTCTGATTCTTATGTTAAATTAAGCATGTTCTATCTTATGGGAAAATTGTGCTCTACTACTTTATTGAGATTTTGGGACCCTTTTTTGGGCTAAATATTCAATATTTTAATACTTAAGTTTGTTTTTTTTGGGCTGACTTAAAGACAGAGCACTAATGAAAATAAAATAAATTATATTTTAACTGTCACCGAAGAAACCCTTCTGTGTCTCTCTCTCTCTCTCTAGCCCCCACTCTGTTTCTGACTTTGGTTCGATCAAGAAGACCGTGGGGAGACGAGAGAGGACCGAGATCTTCTGCAAAACTCTCGTCTCGTTCGCTTGCTTGCTTTGCTCCTTGCCTGTCGCCTGTCCTACGAAAAACCAAGCGAAGACGGGATAGAAAGACATGGGCTTTTTTTCGTTCCTCGGGAGGGTTCTCTTCGCCTCTTTCTTCCTCCTCTCCGCCTGGCAAATGTAACTCTATCTCTCTTCCTCACTCTAGATCCGGCTCAATTTTAATCTCTCTACCCGTTTTTCTTCTTCGTAGTAGCTTAGTAAGGCTTAGTGAGTTGCTCCTCCAGTGGCGGTTTGGTGCTTTCTGGTGCTAGAGTTTATGACGGTAGCAGATCTGGTTAGAGTTTGGACTTTGTTTTTCGAGCTTAACGGCTATACCCTTTAGGGGAAGTTGGAATTTTAGGTGGTTTTCTTCATGACCCGAGATTGACTTTAATTTTTAGCCCTAGATCCAGTGTTTTCCAGTGCATGTTATGTGGAATTTCGGGGTTGGCATGTCCTGATCAGCTAGACTGATATGTTTGTGGATGTTTGTATCCTATTCTGGTTTATTAATTAACGAAAATCCATTCATTACTGTTTTCGTTTTCAAGAAAGAGAAAGATAGCATAAAAGAAAAGTATGCTGCAAGATCTTCTCTCTTCGCATGTGATTAATATTTGTTTGATGTAAGAAACAATTTGTTAATCATCTATGGTGATATTCTTTGAATGCTTCTGTTATAGTTTGATACTACTTCTTGTAGGAGTAATTCATGGTGCTGACATTGTTTTTGAAGATGATGTTTCATGCCCCGACCACTAGAACAGGAACAAGGGCATCAGAAGTTGGGATTATTGAGGATCTGAATAGGGCGAATTTGAGAGCTATTATGATCTTGAAAATAGAATCTTGAGTGTGAAGCTCTAGAATAATGATGACAGTAATGGGCTGCCTATCAGGAGAAACTTTAATTTTGGAAGTTATTTGTCGAAAAGTTTTCTATAACAGTCAATCTAAGTTTAATTGATCATTAACAAAATTTATAAGTACTTGATTCAGGATATCTCTGTTGTCTTTTCCGTGATTTAACTGAATTCATTGGGACTTGAGGACCTCTTTAATGGTTGACCATCCTAGAGTCTTGCTTAGATTAGAGAAATTATATCTATTTCTATCTATTGTTGATGGCCTGCTACTCAATTATTTTCTTTGCTTCTGTGGCTTTTGCTTATTTTGTTCCTACTTCTCTTTGTAACATGTCCTTCATGCTGCTCTGGATTCTTGTGAAATGGATCCTCACGGACCCGAGAGTCCTGCATCATGAGTGGTCATTGGTTGATCAACTTCTCAGCCTCTGAGCAATTTTATTGTCCGCTCAGGTATAATGAACTTGGTGTTGATGGTGGTCCTGCTGCAAAGGAGCTGCAGCCTAAATTGAAAGTCGCTCTGCTGCATCTTTCCTCCAAGCTTGGGATAGTGATCCCTGATATCGATGTAATATTATTGATCTTTTTGCTCTTTACAACTTTTTCTTCTTGTGCTGTACGATCAAGTTTCCAGGTTAATTTTCTGATTCTGGTTAATTGCACAATGCAGATTAGGCAAGTTGTTGCAACTATCACTGCTTTGAAGGGTCTTGGGGGTCTCTTGTTTGTATTTGGCAGCTCATTTGGAGCCTATCTCCTGGTGTGCCTCTATCTTTCTTATGCCCACATTCTAATGAGATGTCCTGGGGAAAAAAAAATACTAATCTCATTTTGTATTTAGCTTCTTCAATTGGCAATAACAACTCCCATCCTTTTTGACTTCTACAACTATGATCCAACGAAGCCCAAGTTTGAGATTCTTCTGAACGACTTTGCTCTGGTAAGTTCTGATTTTCTGGTAAACTGGTTAAGATCTTCCGTAAGATTCATGGGATGGCTAATTGATTATCTCTTTCCTCCCCAATTTTGTAGAACATGGCATTTTTTGGGGCACTGCTCTTCTTCATCGGGATGAAGAATTCAATGCGGAGAAGGCACCATAAGAAGAAGGCCCCGAAGACAAAGACAATCTAGATATGATCATACGAGATAGATTGAGAAAGGTATTTAATGATGATTTGGGTGTCAATTTGAGGAATTTGGAAGGTGCTTTGGTTGTAGGCCTAGATATCATGTTTTGGGAAACTTTTCTTCGAGGGAAAAGTTATTTTGACAACAAATTCAGCACTGCAGTTGTTTCTCTGAGGAATTGTATTGCTGGTGATATTTATTTTTCTCATGTTGGCTGACATTTGAACTTCATTCTTTTCACCGTGTAGAAGAAGAGATCTTGAAATCTTTTTCTATAATTTGGAAATCATTTTTCTTGCACAGATCTTTCTGTGTTGATTAGACCCTCACAGGGCACCGGTGCCTGGGTAGAGTTAAGCTTATACTTCTTAAGCGAGAGTGCTTGAGGAACAGAACGGAATTGAACCATAAAGTAAGATGGTTACGTTTTTGTATGATCGAACCAGTGTCTTATATGGGTGAATTTCGTTCCATTCTTCCCAGTTCACGGCTGGAAAAAATTGTAATCCCGTTCTATGATGTGAGAGCTGGCTTATCGATTTCGAAGGTGAGGATGTCAAGGGTAAGATCTTGGTTCAAATCTCCGGCGACTATTTGGAGGTTACCCTCTGGTACAGCCTGTGTAGAAGACTCTGTGGACTGATCATCGCACTGATTTGTGGGCTGCTTGGGGGTGGTGGCACGTGGGGATTAGTTATTATATAAACAGGTAACTAACTGATAGCGCCTTAGTACAATGATGTCGGCATCATGAGTTTCATTTTTCTTCCTCTACGCTACGCATCTAAGGTTTGCTTCCTCAAGTTGCCATGATCCAAATGCGATGTGAAATTGAAACTAGCCGCCCGTTATAATTCCTCCTTTCCTTCCCATCGGGTGCTGCATCTTTTTTTCGTACGATTCAACAAAGAGGATGATCGTTTCACTAGTAATGAGATAGAGACCCTCTATATATTCATTAGATTTGACAATTTTTTTTTTAACAATAGTCCGACATGGTATGAGACGGAGACTCTTATTTAAACTAATTAATTTTGTACGATCAGTTTAAATAAACGTATTAAATTGCATTGAACATATGTTCAACTAATTTGTTTGTAAATTAAATATGTTATTTACCATTGGACCTATTTAATTGTATACTATCATTTTGTTTTGAGCACAGCATAATTCATATATATTTACTATTTTTATAACTACATATTTCAAAATTATTCTTTCAATCATGTATATTTTATTTTGTAATATATTTAAATTCAAATTTTAATGATTTTACGGTATGTAATTTAATGTTATCACGTGAGAGTTACCTCTATTCATACTATAATTTTTAGTAGGGGCAATTTGAATGCATCCTTCATTATCGTAATTTGTGTAGGTGGATGATAATAATCATTGCCAGTAACAACGAGTCTAATGTACATCTTCTCAAGCAGCAATAACTCAATAAGAAGTTTAAAATGAGGGATCTAGGATGACCCACCCAAATACGCCTTGATTAGGAGATTGCATATTCTTTCCGTAGTAATAGAGATTTCGCAATGGAAATATGCCCTATAAATTTTAACTGATATTGGTCTTGCAGGATGCAAACACTCTCAGTTCCAATAGGGGGAGGGATGAGTTGCATGATTAAGTTGTGCAGTGAATATTCCTAGCCTATGTATGTCATATCTTATGTTACTTTTAAAAATTAATATTTAAACATATTTAAAAATATGGCAACTTACAAGTATGGAGGACCTTTATGAAAAAAATTATTGATGACTACTTAACGGTATAATTGAGAATGAGTTCTATATATTTACTATTTCTTACAGTTGAGTCTTTCTTATTTTGAAGTGTCTCTTTCAGTCAGTCATATTTCTTTAATTTCGTAACATGTTTTGGTCCATTCCGTCAACTCCATTAGTGCTTGTTCAATGTGGCTCTAACGACGTCATTGTTTAATAATGTGGCCGTTAGTTGTCCTATGTGGCACGTAAAAAACGTAATATTGTTTTTGGTTTTCGAAAAATAAATAAATAAGGAAATTCAGTTAAAATCCCTAAATCTGTTTAATGAGCATTGTAACACTTCTCCAATCTCCTCTCAATTTTCTCCTAAATTTCTTCGCATAGTAGCATGCCACCTAGGACAACCAACAACCATGTTATTAAATAATGACGCCGTTAGAACCACGTCGAACAAGCACTAACGGGGTTGACGGAATTGACTAAAACATGTTACGAAACTAAAGAAATATGATTGACTGACAGAGTCATTTCAAAACATGTAAAACTCAACAACAAAAAGTAATAACATATAGAACTCATATTGTAATTTTCCCATTGATAAAATAAGAGAACGACCGCATCAATGTACACTTAAGGACCAAATTGATACATTGATAATGAAATTAATGTGTAAAGGGATCAAATTGATGAACAACAAGACGGAAGTGATGTACAAATCTAGTGAAAGGCCACCGCTGATGCAAAGAATTATTGATTAATTTTAAAATTATAAATTTTCTAGTATGCAAATATAGATTCAAAAAAAATTATCCAAACAAAGAAATTCAATAGAAGAGTAAGATAGTGGATCCAACAAAAAAAAAGATTAAATTCAAATAAGATTTTATATAATGTTTCATAAACATTTTCTGACTGGTAGTGTGTCTTGTGCAATGATTTCAGCACTTCGCATGCTTGGATTGTGACACTAACGGAGATAGAAGTTTTGCAAATATCATATTTTAATTATTAAATACAAATGGAAATGCTATATAAATATTAGAAAAACCTTAATGGATTCGAAAACATCAATTATTACACTTAAAAAAGAAAAAAATTAAAATAAGATTTGTAATATGTGGTAATATTTTATTCAACAATATCACTATACCAGCACTATCACTTGATAATACCATTTTATAATTAACTAAGTATAATGACTTCATCCTATTTCATTAATACTACTTCTTCTTCTTCCTCACTTGTGGTCTTTCTACTCTAATCTTTTTCCAGACCAATTCAAGGTAATTCATTCAATTTACATTATATTGATTCTTTATAGATTACGTACATTATATGTATTATTGCGATGTCCTACGCAAATTAGAAAAGGTGCAGTTATACAAATTGTCTTTGGTTCTTCTGCACCCAAGAATTAAGAATAATTTCCCATCCTATTTTGCATTATATTCTTTGGGAATATCTACATGAATTTCGAATAGATTATTTCTTTTAAATGTATAAAAACTAAAATTTTTTATTATGTGATATATTTACTTTTACATATAATAGAGGGTTTTTTTCATCACCATTAATGAGTTTCAGGTTGAGGATCACAGAATTTACTAGTTTATGAAATCCGTGTGTGTTACTTTTCAGATAAATTTGTGAATACGGTGACAATAAACTCTTGAATTAATCTCAAATGTGTTTAGGGGAAAGAAAGGGTATATTTATATTTTAATTGATAAATTTCAATTATACAAATTTACCTTCTTTTTTTCTTCCCTCGATTTCCATTACTAAATGTATCCAAACTAGGGGTAAGAATTTCTCAACTTTTAGGCTGATTTTTTGAAGAAGTTTGAAAATCGATGATTTTTGTTTTGTTTAGTTGATGAGCCAAAAAAGGAACGACAAAAGGGGGGGAAAGGTTAAAAACAAAAAGGAAAATTCATCCCAATGATATGGTGATTCCAGATCAAAATTGCATAATTATTGTGTCATTTATGCTAAGAGTAAAGGAAAAAAGAAAAGGGAAGATGAAAATCTCATGTAATCCATTCCCTTGCCGTTAGATCTGCCTAATCTTTTTCACATCGAACGGTCCCATTCTAACCACACCCTGCTAACAAACAGTCTAGACGGGCACGAACGAGGGCCTACGTGGGCCCGGCTCATAGCTGAAGGGGGCAGCCGGGTGCTGCCATTTCTTGAATACTGGCGGTTTCTTGTTCTCCGGCGGGTCGTCCCGGGACTGCTCCGCTGCTGCTGGCCGCTCCCCAGCTGTCAGCCTAGGCGGGGAGGCCGGCGACGTGGCGAGAGGGGACAGGAGGGGTATCGCCACGTTCCACTGAGGGGTCGTCGTGCTGATCTGGAGCGACGCCGGAGCCCGCCGCTGGAGCCGGCTCGGCGGTTTCTGCCTGGCTGCTCCGCCGGAGCTCCCCGCGTTTCTAGAATTTCTGCAATGGATCGCATCGCTCATCTTATTTCGTGGGCGAATTATGTGTGTGTGTGTGTGTGTGAGAGAGAGAGAGAGAGAGAGAGAGAGAGAGAGAGAGAGAGGGAAGATCTGTTCGGTGTATGACGGAGAAGAGCGGGGTTAACGGCTATTTATAGATTTGATGTCGGAAATTTCGGGAAAAAAAATAGGAAATGGAGGGGGTGAAAATCGTCTCCGTTGCTGGTCCACAAAGACACCATGGAACCGAACAACAAGGGCCATCGATTTCTGGCCCTTGTGCCATCGTGATACCTGCGTGCTCTTGGACGGTCAACGCGCGCGATTATTAACCTTTTCTGCAGTTCTGATAGTCTTGAGTTATCCTCGGCAGACAGTACCGTGCCCGAATTAGACCAGAGGCATCCGTGACTAGCTCCGACCACAATACCTTGTTGGCCGATAGGAATCCACATTCTTATGTAGAGCAAGAAGGTAAGAGGCCAATGATGCTGAGGGATAACGTTTAGTCCAGCTCTTATTAGAATCCGATGGTGGTCTCTAGTTTGGTACAAATATATCTTCTGTGCCGAACCTTTTCTAATGGATACTCTCATACATCTTACAAATATCAAAACCATCACTCGCAACCCACGTGGCCTCAGGTCAGGCGAACATGTGCTCGGAAAACAAGGAGAGAGGATGTATCCTCACAGCCTTGACCACCAACGATCGCTGGGAGATCCGAGAGATCCAGTGGATGATCGATCCATCCAAACGAGGAAATATTTTTAAAATTTTATTCAGTTCTATCCATTTTTTAATTAAATTATAATATGAACATGTGAAATTATAGACAAAAGAGGGCATTTTCATTTTTGACGCTTTCCGAGGCAAAATTGCCCGTGGTTTTCTAGCCTACCAAATGAAAATGCCCTCTTTTGTCGGGACATAATATGCGTTTGATAGCGCCCGTTTTAGAAGAAAGGACTTGTGAGGAATCATAGACTGATTATGAGATCTAACAGCCGTCCCCCCTCAACGACCGAAAACGTAGCACTTTGGTAGAGATTCAAAGCTGTGCATACGGTTCAAAATTTATCTCGTTTTTTTAATAAATAATTTTTTTTATAAGCATTTGTAAAGATTACGAGCTAGAATTAAGGTGTGGTCGTCGTGGAATTTGGTCGTGGCTCGGTGTTCAAAGGACCAATGAGTCATTTCAAGAATATTCCAAAACTAGTGGTCTTAAGGGTGATGATGTTAAGAATAAGATCTTAGGTCCAGAATTTTCGACGATTATTAAGAGATTAAGTCAATTGGAGCCACCCGTCTGGTCGGCCCGTCACAAGCATTTACAGTGTACTTATTTGATACATGGGATCAGTGAGGTGAACTCTTACTGAACTCGAGACACCCTACGTGATTAAGAGAGAGATAGAGAGAGAGAGAGGAGCAGCAGAAGAAGAAGAAGAAGAAGAAGAAGAGGAAGAGAACCCCACCAATCCTTTCTTATCCCACCAAACCCTCCGGATCCAAACCTACTCTATTAAGTGGAAATGGTAGGAATTGAAAGAGACTCCCCTTTGATTTTTGATTGACTTCATCAATTAAGACTGATGCGGTGGCGGATGTCATATACATATTAATTTGTGCTAATATTACAACTTTTTTAAATTCTCATAAATCAATATATTAAAGTTAACAAACTAAAAATGATAATAATAATAATAATAATGAAGAGGAGGGCAAAACTGGCCTCTCCGTCCCCCGCCGACGAGCTTGCCAGAAGCTTGTGAACCTTCGCTTACCCGGCCGACCTGGCGGTCTCCTCGGTGAATCGTTGGTGAAGTTTCCTAATTTCCTTCTTCATGTAAATCATAACGAAAGAATCACATTTACAGGTTCACTGCATCGATGGCATACTGAATAACAGATCAATAGAAGCATCAGTGATAATTTCTGTGTCTTTTTAGCAATGATATTATCCTCACTATGAGACCCACATACCCTAGTTTAGTTATTTATCATCAACGAGGTATTTTATGCTTATGCCTTTTTGATATCCTCTAGAAGGCTACGCCGTTCACGGAACTACAGGGTGGCAACTGGCCGGCAAAACAACAAAATCAAATCAAATTGGTCCTTCAATAATAATCTCTCAAAATTAACCTTGTTTCTGCCCTTTTCTTTTCTTTTTTTCATTTTAGTCAGTGTAAGAACGTCAAGCGCATTCACACTAACAACAACCGACGGAAAATATCATGTCATCAACCAGTATGTATTTTTTGATTTAATTTAACATATTATAAGATCTCAAAATTCTGTTTTTTAAATATAAAAAAATACATAATAGAAAAAAAATTTACAAAAAAAAAAGGTTCTGATATGGACTAGATATTTGGAGATAAAAAAAATTATGCCTATCTTGACAGACGAAGAAGGGAAATGTACAATCTTCTTTCGCACATCCTATTAATGTAGATGCAAGAATGCCAAATTCTCTTCCCATCTAAGTGTCTTATCTCTTGTCTTGATGATAAAAATAAATTTATTTGGTATATCTTTTTTTTAAATATATTATATTCGAATTTTATAAATGACTTAAAAATGAATGTTATGAGAATTTTTAGTGAACTAATCTTATTTGAAATTGAATTAATCAAAATTTATTGAATTTTTGCACAATAAATAGTGTAGAGAAAAAAAAAAGAATACTTTAAACATGATTTCAAAGT
>CXYZ01003775.1:477595-585731 GCA_900006705.1 Sonneratia caseolaris | reverse complement strand
CCAAACTTTAATCAAGTTTACGTTTAAGACAAATTTTTTTCATAACGAAAAAAAAAACTCAATCTTTCTTTGTCGTACCATTCAAAGATTTTGGTTTGAATTCCTATGATCATTGGAAAATTATGCATTTTGAAACCACTCATAGAAATCATACTTTGATCGACTCACCATGTTATTTTATAAGATATTTATGTGATACATAACTTCTATGATTTTCATATATTTATTAATCTTTTACGACATCCCATATGGACTCACCATTTTATCGGTATGGAATTTGCGAGAAAGTCTTCAAGAGCCCTATACATTGTGAGAAAGAATCAGTGAATTACTGTAATTAGTTTCGGTTGTAGTATATTAGATAAAAGGTTGACACTCATTTATCTGTATATAACAATTTCATTGATATTTCCCCAACTTCGCATGGTCAGGTAGGGTTGCCAAGGAAGTTTTCAAGTAGGCAGTCGCATTCATACACTAGTGGTTGATCAGGGAAACGCATTTGTACCTCCAAACTTAGCCTCTTGCTTAGCCTTTGTGTTTTTAATGCTTTAAGATGCCATCTCTGCATCGATCTGTACGAGGGAGCCATCCTCCTGGTAAGAGTTGGTTGTGCTTCAGGTCCTTGTGGGCGATCTGATCTGCATATTGATCTATGACTTCTCTAGCTAATGCTATAAGCCTTGAACGTGATAATAGTCGACTTTCACAGAATTTTGTTGCTTATCAGTGAGGGCAATTAAGAATTCTGCGATATATTTATTAATGGTTGGTATCTAGGACTTGGATATCTGCTGTAGCAACTTCTCATGCAGATCCTCTCAACTCCTCAAATCCCACGACTATCTGTCTGAGATGGAGATTGTAAGCTATATCCATATACAGACAAGGATATATGTGCAAGTAGACAAATACAAGCAAGTTCCTACAAAATATACGCTGTCGAGGGCTTTCTACTGGTCACACAGGATCGAGTTCTCAACAACCTGCGGTAAATATTTCGTCACATTTGGTGATGGATGCCCCAAGCATCGATGCCATACTCTCCGGTCGAAATCATTGCCACTAGGGAAAGTGATCTTGACGCCACCGCTCGTAGTCAATGGACCCAGCCCCAAACTTCACGGGCTCTAATCACCTTGCTCGAAGAGTGGTCCTACAAGAAACAAAAATCGGAAAACATAGTCACTGAAGCACTTCATGCCATCCATAAGTTTGTCAATTAAGATTAAATTATATGTTAATCCCAGGACAAATGATACTCTTATTAAAATGAAATTTGGACTCGGTCGGACTTATCCTTCCGAATCATTAGGTCATGTCGGCTTGATCAATTTTCTTCCCTTCTCGAGAATTCCACAAGCTCCGGTCATGTGCCTTGATGCACCCGTATCCATAATCCAATCAATTTCATCATTTAATAAATCAATGCCTGATAAGTGCTTCGTTGGCCCTTCACCTCGCTGAGAAAAGCCAAAAGTTCTTGAAATTGCTCACCTGAAAGTCCGGGAATAGTCGAATCGGTTGAAACTGCGAGAGCCGAATTGGTCGGACCAGCTACGTCCACTGCTGCTCCGGCCTTCCCAGCTGAAGGACGGCCCTGGGCGGATGGGCCGCCGCCTGCTGCATTCCTTCCGGGCCCGCTGTTCCTTCTTCCTCTCCCTTTGGGCTTCAATTTGTATCCTTTGTATGGCCCACCTTCTGGCAATAGCTGCACGTGGCGGTCCCGGCTACGGGCCTGGACCGAACGCATGGTGCTTCAGCCACGGTGAATGCCACTGCGGCTTCTATCCGATCTTCCCTTTTGGACACAAGCCGCCGGCTTTCTTCTTGATTGATCACGGAGAAAGCTTTATTCACCGACAGGAGAGGATCCAGATTGAGTATTTGAGAGCACACCAAACCACTGTCGAGTAACATAAAAAATTGATATAACTTCTCTACCTTTCTATTCCGTACTTGTTTTGTCACCATTGAGCAGGTTCACTCGTCCATGTTTACATAGATTGTCAAGCTCATCTCACTGCCCCTTTAACTTGGTATAATAGGTGACGATAGTGTCTCCCTAGACGGCTAATCTCCTTCTTCAGTTGATGAATTCGCTGGGCATTTCCTCGAGAATACTGATCCTTCAACTCATTCCATATCCCATCATTCGTCAACCCTTGTTAGGGACACCATCCCTGAATTGAATGGGAAATTTCAGGGTGAAAATAGAAAGGTATTAAATGAGTAGGGTGCAAAATGTAATTACCTCATAATGAATATAATATAATATAATTTTTTCGAGTAATTAAGATTCTATCACATCACTGTCATACCATTTCCCTTCCGAAACTCGACCAGCTGGTTTTCCGTTTCTCTACGAGACACAGTGCTCGAGCCCCTCCCGCAACCTGCCGATCGACGCCGTCTCCGCTCCATCGATGAGTCACAAAAGGTTCGTAGCTCTTCGCAGCCTTACTGTCATACAGTTCTCTCGATCACTCTTCTCTGGCTGTGCCAATCGCTCCTCTCCACCTGTTTCTAATCTAGAATGACATGTACCGGAGGCGGATTAGGTCTTCCGGATTTGGTTATTTCGTCGATCAAGAAATACGAAATTCTGTTAATGGATCCGAGTAGTTCTTTTCTTCTGCTGGATATTGAACTGAGTTGTTCTGATTTAACTATTTGCGATCCTTCCAGAAGTTTTGTCGGAAATGAGAAAATTTATCGGTAATCTGGTTCATCGAATCAGTGCTTCTTCCAATTTCCCTATAGAGAAAGGAGAGGGAGAACCAGCTTCAGATCAGTTCTTTGATTTTATACACGTATAGGCCCTTCATGGATCTGATTGGAATTGCCGTGGTCAGAATACAAGTAGTACTGCATCGTATTGAATCTCATTTTAGATTGCTGCTGATTCGGCCATGACATTTAAAAGAGATTGAGAGCTAAATTTGAAGGATGATCCAAGACATTTGGGCTTCTAATGCCCATATTGTTGTCTATTTGGAATTTTGCTCGCCGATATTGGATATGGATTGAAATCTATATAAAGATTGGAATAAATATTTTGAAATCGAACAGTAAAAAATTATGTTTGCCTCGATATTATCTTGAAAGCATGGAATGAAACCAGTTATTGTCTATTAAGGATGTTCAGAATTTGAGATGTCTTTGTTCTTGTGTGCTTTATCAATTAGTTATATTCCACGAGAAGATAGAGTTGAGGTCCATCCGTTGATATCTCTTCTTCAGCAGCATAGTTAGTGTATGTGCTGCAGGTCAATCTTGTACATTTGCACCATCTCTAGTGGGAAGCTTTCCTTGGGGATTTGACTGCTATAGCTTCTGACTAGATGGTAGAGATATTGCATGGTTGTTGGATTGTGTCCGTTCCTATGCTTTCGATGTAGGAAGTGACACTTGTACTTCCTGCTTGTTGTTCAATGGAGCACATCTACTTCCTAACTTGCTTCACTTGGTGTGTGTGTGTGTGTGTGCGCCCACCTGTGATGCTTGAAAGATTCAACTTCTGAATTTATCTGATGTGAAAGTGAGTGTCAAAGTTTTTGCTCCTAATTGAATTCTGCAAATTGAGATTGTAAGAAGAAAGCTATAGAAGTTAATGGGTAAATGACATGTCTAGATCTGTTACTGCTTTATTGCCTATTTCAACTTTTTCTAACTAAACAGTTAATATCATGTAAATATCACTTGGTTTTAACCTCTTATTCTTGAGCGGGTCTATCTACTTATCTAAGGTTGTCTCTTCTTCGAAGTGATTACTTGTTTTTGAGATACATTCTTTTTGGTTGGCTTAATGCAGGGACTCTCATGCCACCAGGGCTGGTCTTTTTGATAGTTATGGGGGCATTGAGGAAGGCCTTCGATCCTCCTCTTCACAGTCCCGAGAAATTAATGAGCACGACAATGATAAAGCAGTGGAGAGTTTGCAGGACAGAGTCGTGTTCCTGAAGAGAGTAATTTTGCCTGAGATCTCACTTAAGATCCTTTATATGCTCATGCATGTGCATTTTCTTTAACTAATGCTATCATATTGATCAGTATTAAAATTCTACTAAGCGTTATAATTTATTCGATTTCTTATACATAACAAACTACACAAACGTTTTGATTGATATATGAAGATATATTCTATATCTGTATCCAACGAGGAGAGAGATTCCTGAAGAAGTCACAAGGCCACCTATTTTCTTGAAACAATTTATTTGTAACTGGCTGCTAAATTGGACTCTATTTATTTTGGAATGTTACTTGAATGCTTAATATGTTAGAGATATTAATATTCATATTCATATTCCAAGCAAAAACATTTATGCCTGTTCATATGGATATCAAGGTTTTGGCTGTATCATGCTGTCTTCTCCATATTTTACTTTCATATCATTTGCATGGTGCAAGAGCCATTTCTCTTGTGGAATTAGAGAGTATTTTCTAGTTTGCCACATATTAGCTAAATAATAACACACGATTATGTCATACTTTGTAACCTTTGATGGCTTGGCTCTTTCTATTCGATTCCATCTCATTCCACATTGTGACCTTTATCTTATTATCTTAGTTGACCGGAGACATACACGAGGAGGTGGAAAGCCATAATCGCATGCTCGATAGAATGGTAAGCTTCGTTTTCATTTTCTTTTTTAATTTTACTTGTCCATGTAATCATGATCTCCATCATGATGGAGCTTCCTGCAATAACAGGGAAATAGCATGGACTCATCAAGGGGTTTACTGTCAGGAACCGTGGATCATTTTAAGAAGGTAGAAGTAGACATCCGCCTTATTGCTTTCACTAGCTGTGATCTTTTATTCAGATATTTTATTTGGCATCTAAAAAAAGTCTAATCTCGGTGCAGGTGTTCGATAAGAAAGCAAACCAACAAATATGTAAAGTTGCTGCATATCTTGTGGTCTCCTTCATTTCAGTATACTACCTCATAAAGTAAGTAATTGACAGACTACTATTACGTAACAATTTCCGCTTTCAAGTAAAGAACTTAACAATAACACTAGAGTTCATCTATTCAGCAGAATAAAATAAAATAACACTAGAGTTCAGCTATTCCACTCATAACCCAGATACATCTCTTGATGCTGATAGTTCAATATATTTGTTGTTCTTTTCAGGTTCACTGGATACTTCATGTGAAGATGAGAGTGTTTTCATGCTTAGTTGATCTTTTCTATTTCATGTTCTTCGATTTGTCCAAGTCGGTTTCTGAACGGGGATTTCTTTAGCAAGGTCACTGGTCATTTCAGGATATGCAAGGAAAGATCGCAAGCAGTGTAAAAGTACCTTCATCTATGCAGGTATGTTCGTGTAAATAGCACTGCAGTATATCCCCGTCTCTGCTGTGTATCTGATTTTTAAATGTGTAATCACATGCTGCTTCCTCTAGTTCCTGTTATCTCCCTCATAGTATGGAAAACCTGTTAGTTCTGCCCAAATTGTTACAGAAGAATTGCATGCATCTCGATAAGTGGGTTTTTAAGGTACACCAAGATCATGGAGAACTCAACGTGCTGTAGGGAAATCCCCATAAAAATTGAGACTACATAACAAAAGAAGGTTTCCTGTCGTAGGCGTTCGGACCTTATGTCCTTGTTCAGTTAGGTAGCTGTGTTCAGACCATTTTTGTGTATCACCACCCTACAGCAGGACCAGCTGAAATCTAGCGTGACCAAGCGTACACCATTCATGTTGATATCACGTTCACAGAGGTGATGCTCGAATCCGTCGTCCAAAGGTGGCACGGTAGCCAGAAAGATAGTTTGATGCAGTTAGTGTTATAAACTCCCTTTTTGAAGTCATAGAATCCTTGCTAGACTCTTGGGTTGGGTCCTGACTATTTCCAATCTGCCCTAGTGTTTAGGGCCCAAGCAATTTTCCAACGGGTCAGCGTCGTGGTAGTTTTCCAAAGTAAACTTCTTACAACGGCCCCCACCCCCATCAGTTGTGAACTAGAACGGGCTCTGATTTGGCACCAAGAATCCATCCCTCAAAGACACAGACTGGCGTACAAGTACTTTCAATGTAATTTTTACTCCCTCGTTGCAATGAAATAATACTAGCGGATACCCGTGCAAAAGCACGGTCAAGATTCTTCTCGAATACAATCGGAATTCATAAAAATAATAAAATATATTAGCTTAAAAAAAAAAAAAACTCCGCAAGGTAGAGTAAGGAGTCCGATAAAAGAGAATTGATAAGAGAGTACATACGTACACTACATGGGAATTCGAAGAATGTTGTGCAAAGGGTGACTGCCCGCCCACTCCCACCCAATTTTGGAGAAGAAAGAGAGGAAACAGCTTGACGGAAGGGAAGAAGGCTGCCTCAGTTTAGAGGATAAAACAGCCTCACCATGAATTACCAAGTAAAATAAATTAAAATGACAATTCTGGTATCCGAAAGGATATACCAAAATTGCCCATGAGTTTGCATATGGTAGTATATAATTAAAAAAAAATTATTCCAATCATGAGATAAATAAATGATAATAATATTTCTCATTGATTATAAGTTGAAATGCAGAACATAAATTTATAACTTCATACTATAAAATATCTATCGTACTATTCAAGTTCAACAAAAAAAATATATAAATATAATAAAAATAAAATATAACATGAATTCTCTTTTTGTTTTAATCGGTTTGATGATTAAGATGGATTTGATCCGATTTGGAGTGTATCTAAATTAAGTAAATAAATCAGACCGGATGGTTGACCGACTCCGATCCCCGGAAGCCCTAAAACCCAAAACAAGTTCGTTCCCCCGTTTTTTTCTTTCAAAATAACGACCGTTTTTCTTAATCTTACTGCAGAGGAATTCACCGGTATAGGAACTCTCGCCGGCAAAAAAATGAATTCAGGATCCGAGTCCGCCGGACCTCTGTTCATTCATTTAAGATTCTTCCGTCAGCGGCGACACAGCCATGCAGACTGACTGCTGGTTGAGGCTTCAGCGGAGGAATGACCGAAATATTGAGATCGAACCAGAATCGACGCGGCCAGGACATGTAGTCTTCCTACCGGAAAAAGTAGTGTGGGGTCCACGGCACCGGATGGGATCGGGCCATGTAATCTGTAAAGGACATCATTGTCATTTCCCCCAACGACCGTACGGCTGCGACAGCTCACGCACACAGGACAACGCAGTAGTGCCAACGGGATGCATCTGAGACTGTGGCCATGACTCTTTGAGTCTTTTCCCATCTGAGAAATTCTTTCTACCTCTGGACCGCGCACTGACTCCCCCTCCTTCTTTTTTTTCATTATTATTATCTTAAAATTTGCATTTTCCAACTTTTATTTTTGCTTCTCAAGTTCCCATTTTATTTTAGTTTTTCAAAGGGGACACGTGAGGTTGAGAGGTACGGGCGAGAGTGAGAGGGAAAAAAAAAAGGAATACAAGTAATTATCTCATTAGAAAAAATTGGATTAAGAAATTTCTTAATGTTAAATCAAAGGTAATATCGATGTATTGAACTTATATATGACTACTTTTTAAAAAAAGATTTGTGTTAGGTAGTAAGTGAATTGGTTGAAATAATTTGATGTTACTGTTTGAATTCTTTCTAATTGAGATAATACTTATTGATAGAGTTTTACTAATTATTATATATTTATGATTTAACTCGAATTTAAGTTAATCATAATCTATTAAAATTTTGAATACCGTAATAGAAAATGTTGTTTTTCTTTTGGGATCAGATGAAGGCAGTAACTCTTTTTATCAGGAAGCATGCATACAGCACACTGCAGCTAGGGTACTACATACTATGCGGATGGGATCTACTTTTGCATATAAAGTTGAATGAGAGGAGTGACATATCCTCTTTCTATGTTGTCATTCCCAATGCCAAACCTCCACAATATTGATTTCTCCATATATATATATATATATATATATATTAATAATTGGCATTCACCGTGTGACATTTTTGAATCAATCACCTATATGTCAAATCTGTGATGCCTATATATATATATCATGGCAATCTACATGCTTTGCTATTGCTGGGCACAGTTAATGATAGTTAAATCTTTAATCTCCGAGATGGCGTGTGAGGATTGTCCCAAAGTGCGTCTCCAGATGTGTGATGATCCTCATAGTTGACACCTCATAAGCTGGATGATCGTCAATCAATCTATGTTATCGTGCGTGAAACACTGGTTAAAGAAGCATATATTCCGGTCTGCAGCGCAAGCTCAACAGACAGTGATACAGTTTGGTCGATTGACCATGGGGGATAGCCTCGAATGTGCAGCTGCCAGCGCCGCTCAACTCGACGATTGAACCCTCGATCGGCCTTGTGCAGACAGCGTAACTGGGCGTGACCAGGTCAGCTCGATCTACATTAACTTATCGGTTACTATATATATACCTGCACATTCTCATTAGTTAGCAACCGAATCCATCCGTCCATCTATCGGAGTGATCATTAGCGAGAGACGAGCAGTTGTATCGAACCCCATTTGTGCTGATGAAATTAGCAATGCAGAAGCCCAGAGATCGATGAGGTTATCTGGGTGGGAGGGGGTGCTTTATGCCATACCTTGCATTTCACAGTTCCGCGGACACTTGAAAAGGGCTTTCACCGGAAGAAGCATTCTTGTGGGCATCTTCTTCTCCCCCGCTCCTGACTTGTCTCTCTCCCTTTATCTCAACTTTCACCATCCCACGTGTGGGGGGGGGCGCGGGGACCTCTGTGATCTTTCCCAATGGCTCCTTCTCCCTCCATGTTCTCGTCCCTTTCAACTTGCTTTGCTTTTTGTTTTTTTAGGGTTTCTACCATAACCAGCTTATATACACAATTTATGCATATAGTACTTTTGTGCTGTGCAACTCATTCATAATTTTTTTTTTTAAATGTCATATGATGAATGGAAACGCAGCAGTTGCATCCTTAATCCAGATTTTGAGTTTGATTTATTTATTCACTAACGGATAAAATTCTTTGAATTTTCACTTTTATATCCCCATCCCTTTTGATTGCTTAATTTTAATCAGAGTTTCTGCATGACTACTTTATATACATTCTTCTACGATGTTCAACTTATCTGTAATCTTTCTTTTCATTTGTTATATCAGTATTCAAAAATCTAATTGATGCTAATTAATTTACGTTCGAATTAGGGCTAAAAAAAAGATGGAAAATGGAAAAAAAAATTGTTTGCTGATATTACAGAACATCCATATAGAGTGTGTATGTGTGTGTGTGCGTGTATATATATATATATATATATATGTTGTATATATATGCATTCTCCCTGATGTTCCTCTTTCTTCTTGGACTACCTGGAGGTGAATCCAAAATCTTAACGTCGAAAATATATAGCTATAATCTCCATAACTTCGTCTCCGCAAGCCATATCATGAACCGAAAAATGCTAATCTAGCGCAGCGCCGAATTGCAAACTATAGTAGAATTCGAACATTAATAGCTAGGTAAAATCATCGCACAGCAATTTTGTCCCATAATCTGCAAATCCCTTCGATCAAATGTAAGCCAACATCGGGCTTATTAGCATGCACCGAGGGGTTGGACTGCGGTCGACATATATAAAAGGAAATTGACCCGAACATCATCATCCGATCTTCGAAAATAAAAAAACACACGTCGATAGATACACGAAGAAAAAAGGATAATGAAAAATATGCTGCATTGAGAAGTGGATCAATCGGAATGATGCCGATGTTGATGTTCATCAGACAGATCTTGGAATTGCTTCGGGTAGACCTGACCACGGAATTACTAGAGGCTGTGCAATCAATATTCATCAGGAGGAGGAACGCAGTAATCATTAGTCCTCTCGTAGTACTTTTGACCCTGCAGCAAAATCACAATTCTTTTTCTTCGTTGAAATAATGTTTATACACTGTATGTTGAATCTCGTGTCTCACACCATTTCACAGGCAAAAATCGATTGTTGAAATGGAACTTACATGTTTCTCGCCATGTACTTCCGAATTGTGTACGTTGTTGAAACCATAATGATTCTCTCAAGTTTCTGGATCAACTCCCCTCCTCGATCCCCAAAAGAAAAAAAAAACCGAAGAATACATCATGTGATAAAAGTACAAATTAAAAGTTTTTTTTATATGGAGATAATACAATTCACAGCAATGAATATCGAACCCATTGGTAATGCCACAGTGCTGGCCCTTTCTTCAGGTTATGTGTGTAATCATTACAATTCATCGTCTAATATCTGACGCCTTTTAAGTACGGAGAAAGAATCATGAATATTGAATTAAATGAGGGGGGGATTTTCCCCTCGGTATTAAATGGAGACGTCTTCTTGCCAACTCCCTTGCAGAACTAAATGAGATGGATTATGAGCATTGGACCCATCTCCATCGGTTAAACAAATTAGGTTCTTGTCCCTTTTGTCCGGTGTCCATTCCCTCACAACAGCTCGATTTGGTGTAATCATCATATAATCTTAATATAAAAATTCAATACTACTTAACTTTACGTACATTTAGCCGTATTCCCTTTCTAGTCTTATGGATATTTCTTGGATCTTGAAATTTTGGTCTCTTTACCGGCCAAGAACGATATTTAACAAAGAAGAGAGAATATTAAAAAAGGATAATACTATGAGCTTATTGGTCAGTGATCTCGAACCCCCCTTAGGTGCATAATTCTGCATACTGACCTGCATATATCTGTGAATTTATGTGGGCATATGAATTTTAATGGCGTCATCACTTCTGATTATTAAGAGAGAGAGAGAGAGAGAGAGAGAGAGAGAGAGAGAGAGAGAGAGAGAGAAGAAATGCTACGAGCTTGTGGAATGAGAAGTTTTGGTGTCTGAGTTGGCCAGGAATGCTTTTGAACTGACCCAAACATCCCATTCCATTTAGGGAAAGCCATCATGCCACTTTGACGCCCCCCAGGGCATTGTCGGGAACATGCAAAGCTTATCAGAGGTTTCGGAAATTCGTGATGCATCATTCACTTGCTTCTTTTTCAACCACCTATCCTCTCATAGCCTAAGTAAAATTTTAAAATATTCAGTATTTCAACCGATCAAAAAAGCATGAGTATTCTAGTATGAAATTTTATTGTTTATATAATTCAAGCATGAGGATGATCCGAGTTGCATTCTAATAATAATTGCCTATTCATTCTTTCTTCCCGTAATTATTCTTTCCACGTGTTTATTCTGCTTTTAACTGAGAGTGGGAGCGCGAGAGAGAGAGAGAGAGAGGACTGGCTGTCTCGTCCTCAAGTCTAGGCAAATGCAATAAACATAACAAGTGACGGCTAGTTTATAGATGATGTTATTAAGATTCTTCCCCTTCCATTAAGAGCATCCATGATGGATCTCCTCCGACTAGTCTCCCGAGGTTCTATTAGTAGTTGTCAGTAGGTGCTGAATATTGGATCAGATCGCTGATGTCTCCCCGCATCCAAAGAATAAGTGATCTCGAGAACTTCATTGCTGTATCCACAGTAGGGGATTGCTCAGATGAACTCTGCCAATCGGCCTCTCTTTTGTCGCTAGTTTGTCCGGGATGGCCGCCAGCCATGAGGTGAAGGAAGCTTGGGGCAGATGACCAGAAAACCATAGGAGTTTCCACCCGTGGAGTCTGCGGCTTTCTTAATCGAATTGAATCCTATATGGCGGAGACCTTGATGGAGGAGTGGCGTTCCCAGCATGGGCCATCTGAGCGAGCTCTTTGCATTGAAGTGCCAGCAAGGAGCCTAATATGTTCTGCATCAGGATCCGAGCTACGGGGCCATATCCAATCCCCATCCTTGAAGACTGCAGATAGCCGAGCTCGAGGGGGGGAATAGAGGGGAAATAATTATATCCCCTAGTACGTAGGGCTATTAAAGGGCCCCTACCGATTCAATTATCATGCCAAAAGTGGATGTTACCCTCATCTCCAATCCGGAAGGATGTATAAAGTCTAGCAAGATCCCACAGTCTCAAAATTTTCCGCCACACCCAAGAGCTGTCCTTCGTAGGGCTGATCATTCACTATCCTTTTGTTTTTCAGGGTTAATCCAAAAGAAAAGGGCACTCGTAGCGATATTTAATGTTTCGAATTGGGATTATGATTGATCTTTAGGGTTCTAACCTGACAAACCATTGCATCGATCACAATTACCATTATAAAGTTGATAGTTCCGTTTGTGTGTGATCATTTTTCCCATTTTTTGCTATTATAAAGAAGATTTGTTAATTTACGAGGTCAAATAAATGGAGGGACGGGGAACAAACGAGCTTGTATCTTCATCTAAATATAATTGAGCTAAATATCTCTTGATCACAAGTTGATGATGATGCCAACACACCAAACTCCACATAATTAAGCTTTTTTTTCGTCTTACTTGTAATACCCTTAGCTTTTACTGAAGTGAAGAAATCAAAGGCTCCAACGAGGGAAACGGTTTGGAGACCAATTTATACATCAAATTAAGTTTGCAGTGGGTTATACGCATACTCAAAGAGTCGATTGGCAAATAATATGTCCCGAAGCTCGCATGTGTTCTTTCTTAAATTTCAATTTTCTTCCCGTTATTACCATTGTAGCGCACTCCCGACGAGCATACCATTTTCATGTTATATCCTCCGCTTCTAGAGCAAACTGAGATGCGTGTCCTAAAAAAAAGAAGAGTTCTGAGCTGCAAAAATATAAAATTTATCAGTTGACAGTCAATGCTCTAGATGATCGAATTTTTGTCTTGTTCCAAAACATGTCAAAGTTCTGATTCGAGCATTTTATCTCCAAATCCCTCTTAATGGCCACAGATGAACAATATGCGAAATGTGACTCCCATCGGAAATCTCCTGTAAGAATATTCTTATCGTTCCACTTCTCTGGCGCTGAGTGATCAATCTCGTGGAAGTTCAAAAGCTATAGGAAGATCAGTCATCATAATATCTTTCTTGGCAGTCTCCACATAAGACAAGAGTGGGGGAAGAAAATCATGCGACTTTTGGAATAACGAAGAAGAAGGAGAAGTTGACAGAATGATTAAGCTCAGCACAACAATGAACACTTCACTAATTGCAAACTAATTGAAACAGCCAAAAGAAACTCTATTTAACCATGCAGATACCTATTGTTACCAGAGGACAAATATAGATCCCCCTAAATGCTGATTTTGCATGTATTGATGCTAAAATACCATAAGAAGACAGTTTCTCGATGATTCTCTTCACTCGATGAGATTGTTAACATCATCTGCTGTTGATTTATCTGGCGATGCACACTTCTAGTTGCTGGCAGATCATGTTTTTTGACCAAGCAGTCCCATGATCTGCAGGCCTAACTTTGAAGATCTAAACACATATAACTTCTAGTAATTAGCCTTAGTTACTAAGCTTAAGGGAACTTCAGTTGATGATTTGGCATGCAACCGCAGGGTAAACCAACCTGGAGACATAAAGAAACTCATCTAAGAATACCCTAGACGGAGCTCCAGGTCGATCTCATCCGCCTGAAGCTCATTGAACAATCCGATTTCTAAATTCAGAGGACCATTTCTCTCAGACCTAAAACCTTTACATTGCTTGTGACGACTAGTGGTGGACACTGCAGCAAATCCCTCCATCAAGTTTGGCCCGCCTCTGAGGCTTGAGCTACGCAACAACTTAAAGCCTGCCGACTTCATGTTGATCACGGAAGAAGAGGAGGGCGAAGAGTGCAGAGGGTGGGCAATCTTAGAAGGTAATGGAGATGAAAAATTAGAGGAAGGGAATCTTGGAGGATGGATATTACCGTTGCTAGGGCAAGGACTAGGGTTGTGGCTGGGGTTAGGGTTAAGGCTGAGAACGGGATAATCATCCATCGGGGCTGGTGGGGATGACTGCCTCAGTCTTGCCCGATCCCTCCGGTGAACGTTCATGTGGCCTCCGAGTGCCTGAGCTGACCGAAATTCCCTCTTGCAGAAACCACAAGAGTACGATCTTGGTGGCCAAGATAAGAGCCCTCCTCCGACATACAGATCCTGATGGTCTCCTCCAGCGCCTATCTGGCTGTCAAGATTCCTGGGACCTTTGAGCATGTTTTGGTTGTGGGTTTGTTTGTTGCTGTCTCCAGTGGCTGTCTTGTTCCCGAGACAGTGGTCTTTGAGGCTCTTGCTCAGATTGGTCTTCTCCATGCTGTGCTGCTCATCAAATTAAGGATAAGAATGACAGATAACAGAAACAATGATGGGCGATCTACAGCTGCAAAACGCTTCTCTATTTAGAGAGAGAGAGAGCGGGGGGAGGGGGAGGGGGAGGGTTATGGTGATTTCCAGAGAGTGATGAGGAAGCTCATGAGTACATATGTTAACAGTACATATAGGTGCTGAGAATCTGAGATCCGATTGGAGATAACGTCTGCCATGACCCAGATAATGCAATTAAATATCGGGTGACTTGACCCAAGCCAGTTATACCATTGTAAGAGATGATTTTTCTGTTTAAATTAATTCTAATTAATTGAGTGTTAGTTATTTACAATTAAAAGAGGCATATAATCCTGTCAAATTATTTGGCACAGTAAATAAAATTAATTAGTGTGGGGATTCTTACACTATTAATTGTTTCCAGTATGCTAATTGTATCCTAGTTGATCGAGCTTTGAGATTTTGAAGTATTTTCCTTTTCACGCTTTTAGATCGAGGAAAATGGGGAGAAGGGCAAATGTAATAAACATACCGCAATCTCATCAAACCGGTGTACATGTTCGGATCACATATCAACAACTTTCTGTAAATTAAATTATTCCATGCATCTCTAAGAAAGTTCAAAGTAGGGAGGACACCCAATTATGTCAAAGTATACGTACAGTAGCTAAAATGATATTCTTACTTCACATGCACAGATAAATAACCAACTTATGACTCTTTCTTATATTAAATTCTAATATTTTAAATTTATCCGATCTTATCTTTTATTCAATAACTGACATGAGTCACATTTGGCTAACTGTTGAATACATGATGACTTGGATATATATTAAATCTTGCTGATGTGATGATTTAGTGTGATGGGACAACATCACATCACTATCTCAACGCAAAGTTAATTTAAAATTGGGATCAAAATTATCATACAGTAAGATTTAAAGGCATTATCCTTTATTTAACGATATGCACATTTAGAACATATACAAGTTAGGAATATATATTATTAGAATCTTAAAATTGGGTTAATCTAATCTCATCGTAAAGTAGCTGTTACTTATTGGAGTTCTAGATACGAGGAAAAAGAAGAAAGGAAGAAAACGTTGTCAATCTACTAATTGCTCAGCATAAGGTGGAGAACTGGGCTCATTCGTATGGGCCTCTCTCGGTTACAATAGCATTGGTCCTCGACGCCGTGGGGGCATCCCTAGCTCGCACCGTCGCGCTCGTGCTTGGCCACCGTGTTTTGCTTCGGCGCCGTCCGTCCCAGAGGTTTCTGCCTCCTCCACAGCATCGACTGCTAATTCCCAGGGTTCGGTGCGGCACTGTTACTTCGACTAGATTAGCTGCCTCCTCCACGCCAGCTTCCTGCAGACCGAGGAGAAGATCAGTTGCTAGGGCTCCTGCGTTTGGCTACTTGGAGGAAATGCCCCATGTGAAATTTCCCCTCTCAACATTTTCAATTTCTTGGTCTCACATTTTCTACTAAATCCATTTGCCTTTTTAGTGACGGACAGAAAATATAGGTTTAATTTTGCCTCAACTCCAATGTGCTATTTCTAACGAGTATAGTCAAAAAATTCCTATATTTTGGAGGATAAAATATGTTAGAGATCACTTTATATATATAGATAATTATAATGAAAATCCTATATATTTGTCCTTTTTTGTACTTGAATCTTATATATTCGTAAGTCTTAATTTTAACGGTGTACTAATGTGACAGAAAGTTGCTGATGTATTATAATGACATATCAATAAATTGTTGATATGACATGCCAACATAGTAAAATTCAGTTGAGTGATATGATGATGTGACGAAAATTATGTTGACGTATCATAACATATAATGTCGTTAAATACTGTATCAGAAAATCGTTAAAATTTAAATTTAAATATATTACATAATTAAATGTATATAATTTAAAAATATTTAAAAATATGTAAAATTAAAGTATGAGTGTGATTCTCCACATATATATAATTAGGAAGGATAATTAGAGATAAGATTGCATTGAATAATTAAGTTAATTCATATTTTTGAGATTCTTGTATTATCTCAGTTTATTTATTTTCTAATTTAATTAATTTTACTAAAATTATTTTTTTTACTTAGAGTTGGATTAGTAATTTTTCAAAAAAACCTCCAAATGGATTATTTAAAAATTGAATTCTACATTGGGAGGGTCGACATGAATTTTTTTAAAGATCCCAACTAAATTATAGATTAATCTTATAGGTGTGTTTAACTAGAAAAAAAAATTCTTTTAACTGATCACCTCTGTCACATTTATATTTCTTTGTATATATTGTTGCCTTATTTTAAATTCCTTCAAAATAACTCAAATTTACTATTTTCCCCCTGTAATTACCAATCTATCCCGGGGAGGGATAGCTTGATTATAAAGCGACGAAGGAAAAAAATTTTAAAAAACCTGAAAAAAAAGACAGAGCAAGGGCCAAAGATGTAATTTCAAAAACCATTTTAGAGGGGAAAAAAAGTCCAGTATTATGCCCGTCTACAAATTCCACTGTTAGGGTTTTGACCCGCAAAATTCTAACTGATTTCCTCCTGCATAAACCCTCGAGCCGTGATCTCAGGTACGGTGCTCTCTCCCCTCTCTTCCTTCGTCGGCCTTCTCCTATTTACTTATGCTCAACGATCTACTCACAATGCGGGTACACTCCGCGATCATGGCGGCTCTCACCAAGCTATCGTTTCCTTACATTTTTATTCTCTTGCCATGCGTAGGAAAGCGATGGCGACCGGAGAACTTGCCTGCACCTGCGCAGCTCTGATCCTCTTCGACGACGGCATTCCGATCACTGTACGTTTTTAGCTTCCTTTCTTCTCGCCGCTTTCTCTATTTTTTTACTGGGGATGTTGTGTGTCCGTACGTTATTGTGTGTATGCTGCTGCGCGTTCTTCGAGTTCTTTGCGATGTATGTGTGAGTTATCGTGTTAGGAGTCGCTGTAGTGTTGTGACTCAGTTCCTCGTCGTGATTGCGTCGTTGTTTCTATGTTTTTGGCTTAGATGGATGTTTCTGTGTGTCCAGGTTTATGCTCTTGAAACTTTATAGGATAACTGCATTTATTTACATGTATTCACTTTTTTTACGTTTATGCGTTTGCCTTATACGTGGTCTATTCTAGTGGACAGATTCATCCGCTTGATATTGTACAATCATTTCTTGATCATGCGTTAGCATATGTGTCTATTTTGCCGGATGGACAAATTTTTGGGGCTTGTTTTTGTTTTAATATGCTACTGTCTGGTCAGAATTTTGTACTTAGAAACTTCTTTGTCGGCCTTGATTTTTCCTCTTTTCCTGATGACATAGTAAAGATACTGTAGTATCTGCTGCTTGATTGGTAGATGATGAATGATCACGTTTATGGAATTTTTCAAAGGGCTTAAAGAGTATTCTTGGGGATAAATGATAATTGTAAGATGCAGGACTGTTAGTGTTCTGCTGACTTGCCAGTTATCAGTAAGTCTTCATGTGAGAAAAAAGCACGTGGCAACCACCCCAAATTCATGCAGGGCCCCTCTCGTTATCGCGGGTTCCGCATGTTCAATATTTTCATTTTTGGTCAATATGAGTCTGGTGTCGATGGCCATCTTGCCCATGGTCCAGTGTAACAGTTAAAAAATGCATGATTGTGCTCCATATAGTTTGTACAGTTTGAGCCATTTGTTTAATGAGAGTTTTATTGGTTTCTCCAATCTATCTCGTTTTTTAGGCTGATAAAATATCGACTTTGGCCAAAGCTGCCAATGTGAACATTGAGTCCTTCTGGCCGGGACTGTTCGCTAAGCTCTTGGAGAAGAAAAACATTGAAGATCTCATCCTGACTGCTGGCTCTGGTGTGTAAATAAAAAATTGAATCTGCGTAGTGTCTTGGACCACTGTGTTTGCTTGTTTTGCAATTCTTAAGTTCGAATTGCAAATTGCAGGTCAAGTTTCTGCCGCACCTGTTGTCCTTGCTGCTGGAGCTACTGGTGCTGCTCCTGCTGCCTCTGCTGAAGAGAAAAAGGTTAGTAGATAGTCGTCAACATTTACTGGTTCCGGGCATCCTTTATGAAGCTAGGTAGATCTCACATGTTATATGGATTTTCAATTGTACTCAAAGTGCCTGGCTTATAATCATTTTTCCTTTTCTCTTGCGTTGCACTCTCTAAAAGGATATAGTAGACGTCTTCTTCGATGATCTACACTGGCCTTTTCCATTGGGTTTAAATTAACTCGTGATGATCAGCTCTTAGCCCCTACCTTAACATATCCAATATGTTTTCTTGATGAGTAATAGAAGGGTGGTTAGAGGTATATGCTGTCGTATTTGGTTCATCATAGCTCCTGCATGATCTAATCCACCGCTTTTCATTTAGTTTGTGTTTGTTCTCTTTGAATTTTTGGCATTCCATAATCGCTGCCCAATGATGATACGAAAAATCATTGCTTCGCATTGTCACTGTTCCCGATCCAGTCTATGCATAACATGACAACTTTCTTTTGCGCCGGAATGGAAAAAGATTGTATCTCACGGGCGTGCGCTGATTTTGTTCCTTTTCCTCTACAGGAAGAACCAGAGGCGGAAAGTGAGGACGAGGAAGACTTTTCTTTCAACCTATTTGAGTAGAAAGACACTCCTGGCAGTCCTTAGATTCCCACTCCACTTAGGATGACGTGGATAATCTCTCAATGAAACTGCTACTATTAGGCCAGGACTTGACTCGTCTCTTCAATGTCAGTCTTAAAACTGGTAAATCTATTAGAACTATTCTTCCCTGAGAGTCCTATACAACCCAGGGCTTTAAATCATGAAACATATCCATATGAAACGATTGGATTCTATCTATATCGTACGTCACTCTCATCCTGTTCATTTTCTTTCTACCGTGTGGCATGAGATGCTCGGGACGAGGGGAGAAAGAATAATAAAAGAGGGGAGCTGTTTGGGTGGTGAAGGAGTGCATCATGCAGGATGCCGTGAGCACGTCATGGGCGTTTCGAATGAACAATCATACAGCACAGCTCGTCACAGGTTAAAGGATTTTAGGTGCGTGGGTTCTTGGCGGGTCGCTCTCCAACTTACCTTGGAAATCTGAATTTCCATCCGAGTATTAGTATTGTCTATTTTTTCATCTAAGAAGGGTAATCACTGCGGTTGGATAGATTGGACCTATTCCTGTGCAAGTTTCTTTTTTTCCCTTGAAAATTCAATTTAATTTTGCTGATTAGCTAGCTACTAAAAATAGTATTTATGATTTGAATCATATAAATGAATATTAAAATGTATTATTTAAAAAATTTTACTCTTTGATGTGCTATTTTTTTTTTACTCACTACTATAAGAAATGATTTGTTACTATTTTTTTTATACTAATACACAGCATTATTAACTTCCTCCTTTGTTAGAAAATTATTCATATTGGAATTGGAACATCTGTTAAAACTACTACAAAATACTTCTCCGTGGATGATACTAAAATGGTGCATGTAAATAGACCCGCAATGAAATCTAGCTCAAGACATTAACTTTTTTACTCCCTCAAGATCGATCAATCTCCCATCTCCCACAGTCTTCAAAGGGTTGTCGGAGGCTTTTGGGTCAACTTACTGAAACGGAATCCCAAAATCTTCAACACCTGTGACCACAAATCAACCCAAGAAAGAGGCCGAGAACAAGCACCGCAAGCAGTGACGTCCCAGAGTCTCTCTTTGTCTCCTTGATTCCAATCTTCGAGGACCCGTGGGCAGCAGGCGGACTAAAAATAATAAAAACAAATTGGGGGTTATTAGGGAACGAGTATCCAAGAATCGAATGCCCACTTGGTGCTTTCTGAAATTTCAAACTGCGAAAGTTAGAAGAGAGAAAGAAATAACTTTGAACCATCAAAGGCAACCGCGAGGCAGCAGAAGGGTTCCTTGTTGATTGATTTTTTTTTTTTTTTTACAAATTGTTGTTGATTGATGTTAGATACTCTAATATAAGAATCTTTTTTGCGCTAGCAGGCAATTTCCCCCCCGGAGCCATTGTCTCCGTCATGGTGGCTTTCGGTGGTGGCAGCGGCGGCGGCGGCTTTGGTTGTGGGGGTGGTGTGGTTGGACCGGCGGTTAGGGGATGGGGTGGACGAGAAGAGGTGACATGGGCTTGTGGACCACTTGGATTATGAACATGGCCACGTAACTGATTCAACCGCCGCGTAAGCAAAGACGCACGATACACACGGTGTGATTGATGTCCATGTCAGAAATTCCGTAGCCCAGGTGGATAGATAAGACTCAAACATGTCACATAATGAAATATATATGACTAAAAAGACCACTTTAAAACACATATGATTCAAATATCACATTTTCTTATTATTTATATGGGATAAAATTAACTCGGTACAACCAACACAATCCTTGATTTCAAATGTAAGAGCATGCAGATTGATTCATTTTTCTTCTTGTTTGTATCTATCCACTTGTAAATCTCGAGATCTCCTCTTTATTAAAACAGCATTTTTTTTTGGTGGATTTTGCTTAAGCCACGGATCAAATTATAAAGCAAAACAGACGTCTCCATGGTTGGATGCAATTAATTGAAACTCCGAAGAGAAAATTCCAAGAACGATTAACTATCTCTTTTGGACACCGACCAGGAGAAACATCCGAACTGATCGGTGAACCATCAAGAGCGATGCGGAGAGCACTGCATCCAATCGATCGATCGATGATATTATCATTACACCGTGTGCTACCAAGTATGACATTTACATGTCAACTTATCTTGGAAAATTTTCTGCCATTTCTGGTCGGTTAAGGGAAGTGTGGGAATCATGATGAGGAGGGCTCGGTGCCACCTAACTCGATCCTTGATAATAATTAGAGCAACCGACAAAAAGCACACTAAGAAACTGAAAGGAAAGAGGTGAGCCAAATTATAATTAAAGAAACACGGTTGCTTTATTCGACAAGCTAACTGTACGGTGGTGGTACAAGGATCGGTAGATATTAAATGGATTTTAAGTTTGATTATCATAAATGAAGAGTATTATAACCGGGAAGTCTCATCAACTCGTGAGTTGATATACTCGAGTCTAAACTAGACATGACTCGCTTGAATTTCCGATCATCCTTCTGCGTATAAGAGGAGAAAGAGGATGGTGCTATGGCTTTATCGAAGGGGGTTAGCAAGTGCAATCAAAGTCGGGCCCTGTCCATAACAATGATTTACTCTTCTTATCCGCGATGGGACCCTTCATCTCTCTCTCTCTCTCTCTCTCTCATGCCTTTCTAGTTAAGGCATTGGCTCGATCGGCCTCTTCCACAGCTTGTCACGAACCCTAACAGTGGGACGATATTTCCATCCACAGACGAGGGTTTGTGAGATCAGATATTACATCTCAATAGTGACTGAGAGGAAAGGGACGTAACTTCTTGCCCAAACATGGGGCCAAATGATCGAGGAACGGTCTCCTTCACCTTGCCACATTTCAAACATCAGGATCTGAGCCCGCTCTCTCGTAAGAACATAAAATATTCAGAGTGGCAATCGAAAAGACTCAACTATTGCACAATCAGCCCCATAATGCTTGTTTTCAGCTGTCACTGAATTGATTGGTCTTGCCGGTGGTCGTGATAAAATTGACATTTAAGAATCAATAAACACGATCGTTTCAAAACTTAACATAAAACTGATGTGATGAAAGTTTACATTGTTAACAAAGAAAAAGAATAGGGATTAGAGTTGCAAATCTAAGGAACTTTAGGGGGTGATGCGGAGGAGAGTGAACTAAAACAGTAAGGGGCCAAAAAAAAAAAGAAACTGTACTTGGGTGGAGCAAGATTTCTCCAATTCACTGAATGACACAAATGCTCTTATACTTTTTACCTTATTACAAGTTGGGGCCTGAGATTCCTCTTTTTTCAAACGACCACCTAAACATCCATAATTCAGGAATTCGATTAATGGTCATCTGATACGTAACTGAAAGTTGAAAAGAATGCATCCAATCATCTTCCAATATTATTAATTTAGGGAAAAGTATATTAGCAATCTTCAAATTTAAATTTTAAAACTTTTCAAATAATTATTTTAATTCTAAAATTTCACTTTCAAAACTTATTTAAATTACCGTCGTCATAACATACTGTGTTAAATCACAGTAAGGCGAATGTGATGATAGCTGACATGTCAATGACATATTAATTTTAAGACTCCTATATACTTCTCTCTATTAATTAATACAGAAAATTATATGAAACCTTTTTTTTTATTCACATTTCTCTGACATGTTGGAAATATAGGGCAAATTTATCAAATGTTTTTCTCTAAAAATGGAATGTTATTAATTAAAGAAAAATGAGGCGACCACTTTTCTTGAAACGTTGCATCGTTATTTAATTTTGTTTTATGAAAATTATATAATTATTAATTGAGCGTCTGAATGTGAATTTGGTTGGTGTAAGATTTCACGGTTCCTCCGGACAAATGCTTACGCCGTTAACAGGAAGCCGTTAGTGCCAACTGGCGGCTTCTCGCTACCATCTAAATATAAAAATAAAATAAAACAGACACAAACACAGCACTACCTGTGACACACACACACACGGGGAGGCAGAACGTCCTCTCACTCTATGGAAGAAGCCGTGGAACGCATTATTTGCTGATAGCACTTCAGCAAGATGAAAGCTGTGAGGGGACCCTTCATTTCGTTGATTCATTAATTCTTCCTCTCCAGATCAGATTGGTGCCGGTGCCGTAAGTGTTGTTTCAATTGGCATTTTGGGCATTCAATGCTGTCTTCTTCTATTTCTTGGTCTGCTGGATTTGTGAATATGAGTTGAAGTCGAGAGCTTGCCGCCTAAACTTGATGTTGTGAGATAATTTCGTTTTTTTGGGATTTGGAAATGTGTATGTTGCAATGGTGATTGTTTTATTTTAGTCTGTTTCATGGGTGTTGATGTTCTTCGGTTTCTTGTTCTTTGTTTGGGGGAAGAGAAGGATCCTGTTGGGGGGCTGGAAAAATGTTGAACAGAAGATGTTGATTTTGCGCCATTCAGGCTCTTGAATGGATCCACTGATGATTTGCCTTACATATTTCCTTTTTGGTCATTGAGATGGAGTAAAACTGTCCAAAGTCAAATAAAGGGCGAAGTGTTACTCTGTGTCATGGTGCTTCAATCTCTTTGCTGTTCTTTGTTGCTCGTCAGACCACTAAGGATGGTCTATCTTTTTTATGCATCACTCTATCTTGTTAATGATTTATTGCACTGAGCTGTGCTCTTTTTCTTATGATAATGTCCATCCATTTGCATCTGAGAGTGGCCTACCATTTTTACACGCATAAAACAGAACAGAACCTGGAATTGATGTCTAGGGTCCATCATTTGTCTATCTTTTAATTCAGAATACTTCCATGCGTTACTAATAATCATATGGTCTATTTGCCAGAGTAGTCTTCTTTCATTTCTAATGGCTCCAAGCAGAAGATATTCTTGTACTGCTAGCCTTATTTCATTACTTCTGAATAGATTGTGTTGTATGATCTCCTTTTTCATCATGTGATATCTTGATGTTTATTGGTTTTCCTTTCCTTTACCTCGGCTTCTGTTTCGTATGAGGAACCAAATGATTATTTGTGTTATTTATCCAGCAAAAAGGAAAAAGAAGCACAGTAATGGGGAAATCCTGTCTGCTTCTACTTTTGTTAAAGTAATACTAGTTCACTGTAATTCTTTTCTTCTGCACTTTGCTTCTTTGCTTAGTCTGCCTAGTTGTCCGTGCTTCTTTGGGGAAAGCCTTCCTACTTCTCTATACAAAATCTCATTTAAAAAGATAAGACCAGGCAGAAATGCTATCTTATTGATTGCATATCAGACTGCTTCATATCAGTGAGCAACCTCCATTTATTTGAAGTGCTTCCAAACTATCTACCTCAACTATTGTGCATTTGAAACATGCTTTGATAACATGTTCTAAATTTCTTTTGCAGGGAAATGGGAGTAGAAATCACAGACATATGCATGGACAGGGAGCAAGGGGAACCTGCAATATACTCCAGTAGCAATTCTGCCAATCTGAAACCTCCAGAGATATTAGATTCATATGGTAACATCAAGGGTGACCATGAATGCCTGGCTTTAGAAGAAAGCAACGAAATGAAGGAATATGAAGTGAAGGAATGCACTGATGAGAAACCAGTGAAGGGTGAGGAGGAGCAAACTGTGGAGAGCCTAAAAGAGAAACTGAAATTGGAGACTGGGAAGGGAAAGGATGACGGTAAGTTGATATCATCAACAAAGAATGGACCTAGACATATCATTGGAGGTGCAAGAACAAAGCACACTGTTCCTCAGCCATTTGCTTTGGCAACTGCAAAACGTGCCTCATCTGGGGCACGTCCCACTGGAACAGATTTTGATTCAGCCATTGCTATTGACATTAAGTCACCGAGCAGAAAGCCGGTGCATAAGCCAAGATTTAAGAAGTTGAATCAGGTAACCTCTACTAACTGACTGCCAACCTGTGTGAGAGTTTTTGTGCTATGAGAGGACCTACAAATCAATACAAATTCTACTGTACAAAAAGTCATTTTTTTTTAACCAATCTAAAAGATTTAGCAATTGCACTGGGACATTATTTATTTATTTTTATATAGTAATAGCAGCCAAGGTTTGCAGATCAGCCAAGAACTTCGGAAAAGTTAAATTTGGTATCATTGAATAGACACAGTAGTTGCTCCAATTTTTGCTATCGTTTCCATTCATCATGCCAATTTTAGTATATATACTTTTAAATCTCCTGTAGAACTTGGCATTTGTATAAAACGCTCTAGGGGTTGCACTTAATTGTTTTCCTCCTTGTTCTGGCACAATGTATTGTATATCCTTTGAACGTGTTTAAATTGCTCAGTGAATGATTTTCTAGTAACTTGTGTTACAATAAATGCAGTGGATATCACCTCCATTGGCGAGGAAACTGTTGCAGTCCAACAGCAAGAACCATTCCAACGAGGAAGATTCGTATCCCCTTTATTCCAGACCTTGTGTTTGATCTAATTCTAATTTTTTATACCCTTATGCTCATGAAATATCTCATCCATATTTTTCCTCGAAATTGGAGATTCTCCTTAATTAACTTAATTCAGCAATGTTGAACCTGCTCAAGTTTCCAAGCTAAAGATGAATGTTGCATCTGCTCCTGTGCTAAGGTGCACTCAGCGTGCTGAAAAAAGACGAGAGGTGCTGTCTTCTGAAAATTTATTTCAGGCTGTATGTTTGAGAGAATCCCATTTATGCAACAGCCTATATGCAGTTTGAAAGAGAACTTCTGTTGTCCTTTTTATGTTTTAGTTTTATTCAAAATTGGAGGAGAAACACCAAGAAATGGAGGCTGAGAAAACCCAATCTGAAGCAAGGACCAAGGTACTTTTTACTTGCCTCCAAAGTTTTCATCTCTTTATTTATGAGATGGCTGTCATGAGATCTCAGTGTCCCATTCTCAATTAAACTGACATGCTTTATGAATCTCTGATTCTTAGGAAGAGAGAGAGGCAGATATCAAGCAATTGAGAAAGAGCATGATGTTCAGGGCGAGCCCAATGCCAAGCTTCTACCATGAGGGACCTCCACCCAAGGTTGAACTCAAAAAGGTAAACAGATATTAAGTGCTCATTGTTTTACAACATTGAAGCCTGTCATGAGTGTATGATCTTGTGAGATTCAGAAAATACACTTGAGAGTTATGTTGTTCTAGCAGTTAGATGTTTTGGAACTATGAAAGATGTTATTATAAGCAATTCATTGTAGTAATAGGACTAGACAAACATCGGATTGTTTTAGCTATCTTATATTCTGGAATGTGAATAGGTCACTAAAAGTAATAATCTAAAAAAGTCTAAGGAAAATGCTGATCCGGAGAAGGGTGGTTTACTAGGAAAACCTGCATGAACCCACAAATTCAATGAATTCATTTGCATATTTGGTCCCAATCACACTGGCTGAGGAACCATTTATTAGAACTAGACATTGACTATCATGACTGATGGCAGGTGCCACTAACTCGGGCAAAATCACCGAAGCTGGGGAGGAGAAAAAGCTTTAGTGTTGCAGTCAATCCTTGCCGGGGAGAAAAGGTGAAGGGACCTTGTGGCTGTGGGGGCCGGTTCAGCCAGAACGGTAATGCAGCTCAAAAAATTGGACATCAAGAGTGCAGGCAAATGCTTGAGATGGAAGAAGAGCTGAATCCATCAGAGTTGAACGGGCACGGGAATGTACGCATTATCACCACTGATTCTTGAATCTGTTTGTGAGCTTGAGTTCGATAAGTTAATGGTGGAGAAATAAGATCTTTCTCCTCGCTAATGCATTTGAAAATGTCATACAGCTTTTACTCTCCTCTTTGCCTGTATGTTTTTGCAATGACTTGTTTCTGGAAGTGGGCTGGTGTAATTTATGAGGTGTAAATTCCCTGTAATTTAATGTTCCATTTTATATACATATATCTTCAACACATGCTATGGAGGCTGATTATATACAAATATCTTCAATATATATAATAAATATTGATTAATGCATACTTGAGCTGAGTAAATCCATTAAAACTTAAATTTTTTCAAATATAATTTTTTTCCAATTCACAATATTAATCTTAACCCTAAAATATCCCCCATGACATCCAGTTGAAGTGAAATTAAAACTATTAGATGAATGTTCTTGATGATCAACTATTGGGAAAAGATTTTAGGAGAAAGGTAGATATGTCAATTTGGCCGATTTAAAATCTTATTCGATTCAAAAGTATTGAATTATACATGAATATTTTATGATTCAGCTTGCTTGACCTGGCCTAAATCGAGCCAAAAAATATTTTTAAATGCAGTTAAATGACTTTGGACAATAAAACAAACTTTTAAATGTTTTAATTAACCGATTAATCCAAAATTTGTATTAACCTTATGAAATTATTAAAATAAATAATTAAAATACAAGTTTTTTTATATAATTAATAAAAATTTTAATTTCTCTTAATTTTTATTTTTATTTTGAACATAATTTTTATGAATCGAGTCCATACAACCTAATATCTTAATAGACTTAAAAAACTCAGTCCAGTTATGGTATTTTGGTGCCATTCCCTGGCTGGGCTATCGGGCAGGCCCAATTTTTGCCACGTATAGAGACATCCATATATTTTGCCTTGTACGTCATATTCTTTCCGAGGTGATGATATATATATATATACCTTTTAGAAGATAATCAATTCTAGAAAAATAAAATAAAATAATATTCTTACAGTCAAATATATATAAGTTTTAATTACATATATACAGAAACGATGTAAAATAATATTAATTGGAGCAATTACAAAATTCGATACACTCACAAAATAGTAAAAATGTCATTAGCCTCAATGACGATTCATGATCCTTCAAGAATGTGAAGATAACTGAATTTATGAGGATTGGAACTCTGCTTTGGTGCTAGGAATACCTTTTTTTTTCAATCCTAAAAATAGAAAAAGAAAAAGGAGCTGTAAAAAAAAAAGATTGGTGACCTAACTGTAGGTCGGGCCAGCTCGGGCAGCCCAGTTCTTGATGGACGGGCCGAACCAGGCCTGGTCCGTAGAAGTACAAAAAGGGACCTTTCAAGAAATATGAAATCTTTAGATCCTCATCTGCAATAATTACAAATTGTTAGTCTAGGGTTACAAGATTCAGCACAATCCCGCGTATAAAAGACGAAGCGCTTCGCCGGCTCGCAGAGAAAACTCTAGCGGCCACAAGAACTGCGTTCTCTCCTTGCTTCCTTCCTCAGCATAGGGTTTCTGAAGCTGATCTCGGAGTCATGGTAATTACCCTTGTTTCACTCTCGTTCTTTTTCTTCCTTCCAGCGCCTGTAGCACTCGGTCTGACTCTTGCTTTGCCATTGGGCAGGCGGATGCGGGGCCAGAGATGGCGGTTGCTGGACAGCCGAAGAAGAGGACGTTCAAGAAGTTCTCCTTCAGAGGCGTCGACTTGGACGCTCTCCTTGACATGTCCACCGATGAGCTCGTCAAGCTCTTCAATGCCCGAGCTCGTAGGAGGTGATATATCCGATCTCTATTTCATAACGCTTTTTGCAAATATATTGAGAGATCCGGAGCTTCGTTGATGCTAAGTACTGGATTTAAGCTGAGTCAATTTCAATTCCTTGTAACTGTTTTTTTTGGTTTGTTTCATCGTAATGCCGTAGCATATTAAGCGTATTCACAGAATAATGTACTATGTTGTTTTCGGAAGGAATTGAGATTTTGTTTGAGTTATGCAGTTAGCCGATTCCTGAATGTTGAAAATCAATTAAAGGATTAGTATTAGAGATATTGTCTCATTTGCTGGGACATATGTAGGTAGATACGGTAGTCCACGTTCAGTAAGTGCATCGATTGTTATTGGTAGATCAGTAAGTGTTAAGCACTTAATGGATTTTTTGTTTGACTTATGGTAGTTATGCTGTAAAATAGGTTCCAGAGGGGTCTGAAGAGGAAGCCCATGGCTCTTATCAAGAAGCTCCGCAAGGCGGTATGTTCCCTTTCTTGAATTTGTTGTGACTTGTGAATGTCTACTCAGAGAAAAAGGTGCAATGCACGAGCAGTAGGTTCTAACTATGGTCAAATTGGGCATGTATGATTTGATTTTGTTGATTTTAAAAATAGATGAAGGTATTGTAAATGTAAGATGAAATATACTGCACTCATATTGTAGACCACTCTTATCTTTGAAAGTGTGGCCTTGAGCGATGGGTGCAAAAACTAATAGCTGTTAAATCAGCAGCGGCCAGACAACCGTAGAGATGGATCCACAGGTGAATGGTCTTCGATGCTGCTTGCCTACTGATTCCATCTTACATTCTTTACTGAAGATTCTCCTTGTTTGTCTGATGCATGAATTAAACATCAACACTTTTGAATCTTGAGGTGGCTATCTTGATAATCAACAAGAGTTTTCTCACTGTGGAGCCTTGTTTCTATGATGAATCTTCAGAAAAGGGAGGCCCCACCTGGTGAGAAGCCAGAACCAGTCCGGACTCACCTGCGCAACATGATCATCGTGCCTGAGATGATTGGCAGCATCATCGGTGTCTACAATGGTAAGACCTTCAACCAGGTCGAGATCAAACCTGAAATGATTGGTCATTACCTTGCTGAGTTCTCGATTTCATACAAGCCTGTCAAGCACGGCAGGCCTGGTATTGGTGCCACCCATTCCTCAAGGTTCATCCCTCTGAAGTGAAAGAGGCCCTGCTACGATGCAGAAGCCCATTTTGTTTTCCTCTCCTCTTCATTACTGCAAAAACTCAGTGTCAGTGACTCGCTTTGCAGTGTTCTTTTGCAATGGTATCTTCTAGCTTCTTGAGAGGATAGAGTTTGATGTGTTTCTGTTGGTAATTAATAGATGTGAGTTTCTCGGCTTCCTGCTACTTTTCTCAATCCGTGATTTTCTTATTGGTCAGGTTATTCTTTTGACTAACATTGTCATCGCTAAACTCTATCGTGATCGGGCTTATTTCGTTTGGTCTAGAGTTTGATTCAGAGATGTGAAAACGAACAAGGCTTCAATGTAAACATAATTGCATCAAACGATGCGTTGTGGACTATGGCCATTTCTTACACTGTTATCCACCTAACAGGGGAAGGACATCAAATCTTTGCGTAAAAGTCAAACCCCGCGAGAAGAGGGCATGTTCTCAGTTGAGACCGATCCTTTTGCCCGCCACCCTCCAGTTCTTCCTTCGATCTTTCTGTCGCCATCGACCATCTTATACATATGTATTTAGTATATGTATAATTTACAGTGTCCAATTTTCTTCGGGTGAGAGACTTTGGGTTCCTCATTGCTCAATGGAACTTGGGTGGAAGTTTCCGCTCAGCTTCAATCAGTTTGCTCTGTATGACCTTTTCAATTTCGGCTGCTGCAATCTGATCAACACAATTTACATTACATCAAGATTAAAATAAGTAAACAAATAGAAAATAAAGTAACCTAAAATTCGGGAAAAAAAAGTACATGGGCGTGAAATTGCCACGTGTGGCCTTCAAAGTCTTGTAATTAAAATCAAATGGCTAAACAGCGGACAAGGTTCGAATAAAAAAACAGTTTCCATTCTCTGCTTCTGATTTTTCCAACTCCAGTTGTAGACTGAAAACATTTTTCTGCCTTTTCCCCCTGTTTTCTATTACTTACTTTGAAATTCACCATGTTGCCCACGGAAGCTTTCATTTGTGTTGGCCAAAGGACCGAGTTGTCTTGTTAATTACATTAAATTGATTTATTTTATTGAAATTTCTCATTCCTAAAATAAAACCATTTAACAATTGAAGTTAAAAGTGGCGAAAACGCTACGAGAATCTGATTAAAAAAAGAAAAAAACGTGCCGATTCAGGGAATGAGGTTTGCTTACGGCTGTCGTCAATTTGATGGTCAGCTATGTAATGGGTTAAGCTAAGATCGACCGAATCGAGCTAACTACCTCTTCTTGGATCTCCAGAACGGCCGAGAACTCCTCCGTGGAAAAACCCGATCTAACCGAAGTCATCCTGAGCCCCAAGCCGTCCAAGCATCCGAGGACCTCCATCATCGAGTCGATCCCGGAGGTGGGATTTCCGACTCTAACCTTAATTTTGCTTCCTCCTGTACTGTCATTGTCCTCCGGTCCCGTTATACCCAGACTGGCTCTGAGATCACGGTTTCTTCTCTCCAGCTCTTCCTTGCGCCTCTGCAGGCCCCAGATTTCCGTCGAGGCCGCTTGAACGATCGAGTTCTTGTCGTTCTGCGCATTGACCATCCATCACGGATCAAAATCCCCGGACACCGCATCAGAAAAGGAAAAGAAAAAAAAAAAAGCGTACTTTTAGCTCGAGTGGACTGAGTTCATGGAAAAAGCTTCGATCACCTTGGTGCCTTGAGGCAGGAGGGAATGCAAGGCCGTGTAGCTCTGCTTCTGCCTCTCCCTCCGCATCCGCTCGTTCATCATGTGCCGGTACCCTCTCTCCCGGTCGAGCTCTCGGCTTCTCACGGGCTCGGGCCAACTTCTCCTCGCAAACTCCAGGACCCTCTTGTTCATATTCGCCGAACATACGCCCGGCCCGCCCTGCTCGCGGCGGCTGCCTGCCTCCACAGGATGGTACGGCACGAAGGAGGGTCCGATAGGGAGACGGGCCTGCGGGTACCCGTCGGGCCAGAAGAGGCTGCTGTCACTGCTGCTGCTGAGGAGAAGCTCGTGATCCTCGTGGAAGAAGAACTCCATCGCTGTTCCCAGTTTCACTTTCAAATTTTCGGCTTGAGCGGCTATTTATAACGGTCACCCGTCATCTTCCCTGACGGCGGAGCAGAGACAACTTCTTATAAACGTGGTCAATTTTGTTCTCTTTCGTGGGGGTGTCGAAGAAACCTCTGCGGTCAAATGGTTCGCGTGTCTGGAAAAAAGGGAAAATGTGTACAAGGGGAACAGCAACCGGGAATTAAATAATGGGAGCTGCTTTGGAGTCGCTTTCTCCTCCTCCAAAATTTAGGTCCTTCCTGCTAAAATCACTCGGCTCACCCAGCAGTAAAAAGTAAAAATGGTTCTGCGCCCCTTCGTATCCGGTGAAGTTCCCTCAGTGCACAGGACTAGCTCGAGCCCGTCTCGGTCAAGATCAATTGAACTTTCGGATGGCAGGTCGTAAAACAAAAAAAAGATATTCAGTCAAAACAATACGTCATGTTTCCAAGTAGAAGATACCGAGAATGCACGTCCGTACAATGCAAGATGAGCGGCCGAGATGGATGTTTCCCGACCTCGAATCTAGCCTCTCAGGCATCTACCAAAGATCGCTCGGAAGGCTAATCACCCCCAACCTTTTACCTAATCCAATCGAACGGCTTCACGGTCACAGGCTAAGCGAGGATGAGAGTTCAATTGGATTCAATGGAATGCCATACGTGGGTCAGGATCAGGTCAGCTCTGCTCGTGTGGTAGACTTTTATCCAAATGGTCAAAGAGTAAGAGATTTAAGGTTTACTTGACCTTGGGGCTGTGGAAAATGGAAAAGTCAAGAATGGAGGATAGATAAACAAATAAGCACGAAAATCTAAAACGGTCATCTAAAATTTGCTTAAACGTCAATGCAATTATTATTTTAAAGAATTCTTTAATATTAAATCTTTACAGACCGGGTTTCAATAAACAATCAAAATTAAGCTGGCGGTTCAACGGCACCAACCATATTATTAAGAAGACCGCTGCTGTCTGCACCGACTGAACTGCCTGGTTCTCCTTCAGAGACATGATCTTCTTCATCGTATGGAGTATCAGTTTCTTCCAGGAGGTAATCAATGGAGTCGCTGCTCTCACCTTCACCGTCGCTCTCGCCTTCTCTCTCAATCTCATTCTTGTACATCTGAAGATAAGCTTCGTCTCCTTCCTCCTAGTTGTCACATAAAAAACACCATTTGAAATATCAGGCTAACTTATTTAACATAATGGTCAAAGATGGAGTCTGTCACAATGACCGAAATGGGGATTTGTCGAACCTCACTGTCCTCCCCATCAGTTGGGTAAGCCGAATCAAGCTTATCGTACAGTGCTTCGTCACCTCTCTCTTTAACTCTGTCCATTTGGTCCTGCAGGCGAAGAAAAAAGGCATCAGAACCACGTGTTCAGAGTTACAGGGTTTTTCAAGCGTCTAGGCCAAAAGAGAAAACACGAAAGAGTCCTCACAATTTCAGATCGCAGTTTGGCCACCTTGTTATCCAAAGCTGAAACATGATCGATGAGTGCCTGTTGACAAGAAAAAGGCAGAAGATAATTAGGACCAAAAATTTATTTTCCTCTTCAGAGGAAGCAGCATAAATGAGGAGACTATACTGAGCTAGATAACTTTTTGCGAAGGGCTTCATATTAAGTCCTTTTCTTCCCCCAGAACTCCTGGGGGACTGAAATGTAAAACCTTTCTAGTTTCCTTAACTTACACGAACTGCCTGATCGTTTCATGTAGTTGTGAGCCCACAATTTGGAAAATCAATAGTACAATAAAACTTATCAAGCTATGCTTTTAGATTCTTACAGCATTGGCAATAAAATCAAGCTGATCAGCAAAAAGGGAATAAATTTGTTCATAACATTTCAAGCTCATGACCAGAAAATTAAGGTAGAATCAAAAGAAACAAAATGATTAATGCTATAGGAGTTGATAGGAGTCATTAGAAGAGTGTACTGATGCATGGTATTGGTTTTGTAAGAAGCCCTTCACTATGTGTATGTATCATATGCAACAGTACCTCACGCCTTTGGAGCTCAATTGAACGAGCCAGAGCCTTCCTCTTAGTCAAAAGATTCTTTGGCCTCAATGTGGAAGGTCGCTGATAGTCCTTGCCACGGAACACAATTATTGCATACCCCTTGGAGACTTTGTCCACCGAGACCAAGACCCCACCACTTTCAGCTTCGAGCGCCAAAGCTATCTTCTTCACATTGTCAAAGGTCTTAGCCTTCACAATAATCTTGACCAGTTCTCGGTACTTCCAATGCAAGTGCATGTTCTCCACAGTACCGTCGAAAACTCCACGCCTACCTGCAAAAAGAAATCTATTAAATTAGAGTTTCATGAAGTAAAAGCTTGAATTTAAGGGAGAGTCTCTTGCATTTACCAAGAAGTAAAAATGCTTTCATTCTCAAACCAATCTTGCGGAACATGAACCTCTCCTCATCAGTGATGCTATCTGGCTCTGCTTGCCTTTCAGCAGGTTTCAAGAACTCCTCTACTTTGGATAAGGCTCTTTCTGCTCTCACCAGCTTCTTCTCAGCCTATATGAGAGAAGTTTGTGTGTTAAGTAGGAAAATTTTATTATCTCATCTTATGTTAAATTATGTCTAGACAGTATTACGAATCACCCATATTGTTGGAAGATGCGACTTTTTGAATATTGTTCCTGATGCATATCAACAAATTTTTGCATTTGGCCCAAAAGTTCATGCAACCATGAAAAGGAACAATTTTATTTGAAAATATATCTTAATCATGGATGGCTGAACTGCTTAGGCCCTAGAGGCAATCACTCTCACAAAATAGATTCAGGAAATGAAGTATCTTCATTGTGGTCAACATAAATTACAAATGACTTACCTGTGAAAGCTTCCTCTCAAGTTTCTTAATGAGTTCTGCATGCCTCGCAATTTCAGCCTCCTTCATAACTTTCTCCTTGTGTTGCTTGTCCAATTTCTTTGCCCACTTGGCATTCGCATCCAAAGTCTCACTAAGTGTTCCTGCACTTGGCACGAGCTCCTCACTCTCAATAGCACTAGACATGACCAAAGCTGTTGCCCTGAGGCGGGCCAGCTCCTCTTCGTCCTGGAGGGACTGTGCCAACCTTTCCCTCTCCAACAGGGCTTCAGTCACTTCTTGGGACAAGAAATTCTTCCCTCTGTAGAATACAAGGAAGTCCTTGTTTCTCGAGAGTAGCACTCCTCCAGTTAATTTCTGTACTGATATAACAAAGAGGCTTTTATATTCCACTAAGCAAGAGCAAATGAATGACTTATTCATGTGGATGTTCTTAGCTAAAAATTAAGACGGTACATATGTGGCATAGAACTTCCCTTACCTTTATATCTTCAGCCATTCTTTCACTAGTCGTCAGCTGTACACCACGTTTCAATGCAACCTTTGCAATTGAACTTCGTTCCCATAACTTAGTCATAGCCACAGCCAAACCCTGGAGCTGCCTGCTTCTTCCTAAAGATGGAAAAAATGCACATAAACTAGGCATTTGAAAAAAATGCCATACCTTATATTCTGTAGCTCCTTTTACAAATTATGTGCCAAGTGTATTTGCTTAAGTCAAGTGCCTCTGCTAAGAACAATATGATCATACTTATCATACAAAAAAGTTTCATCAAGAAGCTAATTTCACTCTCAACAGCCAAAAGGGAATTGTGAATTACTTTCTAGTAACACTATGTTGGCTGTTTGGTGCTTAACTTAGGAATTTTCAGAACCTGTTTGATTCTACACTAACATAATCTAAACATCTCTATACAAGACTTATGTCTCAATTAACAAATGAGTTGTTTTCCACGAACCTAGTGCAAAATGAGGAGGAAGGACTCTGGCAAGCCTTCTCAGAGCTGTTGCTTCCTTTTGTGAGAGTGTTGCACGAACCCCATAAGGGAGGACTCTGAATGGAGGTTGGAAACCAGAAACCGTGACAGCAAGCATATCAGCATCTACAGGCAGGGGCTCACATCCCGGCCAATCCTCATATCGAGGTCCCAGGGTGTCCAAAAACTTGTCCATTTCATCCTCGTACTCAACTTCTTGCAATGGCTCAGCATCCTTATTATCGTTAACAATAGCTACTGAGTTAATCTCTGGTGTTGCCTCCTCTTTACTATGACTATGTTCTAAGTTATCTTTTACAGAATTATTATCATCATATGTCGTGGAATTAGCAGAAACTCCCTTTGAGATTCTGCGTTTATTCAGTTGAACCAAAGGAACCTCATAGCCTATACCCCTATATAATGAAAGAGAAGTTCCTGACCTCCAGATCACCAAACCGCCAGTCTTCCTCTGGGAATTGAAATAAAAGCAAAGTTATGCTATTGATAGGAGCAAGTTTTCAAATATTAACCAGAATAATCACAAAACACATGATCTACAGCTAACTATAAATGATAACAAATCCGACAGATTTGTTGGCAGTTGTTTTTCTATCTCATTAGAGGAAAGATTAAGCGTGCATCCTTGAATATCGAGGAAATTCCTTCAAGAGATCACACTGCCTATAACAATAGTATTGTCCTTTCCACCACAACGTGATAAAAGAAAAAAGGTTGAAGGGAAGATGACCTCAAGAATCTCATGAATCCGCCTCATATTAAGTGCTGCTGCCCCCTCAATCTTGAGCCGCACAATCTCTGAGGTTCTCCAACGATCATGAATCTCATCCACGACCGCCTGTGTGACCCCGCCCCCACCGATCCTCATCTTCCGCTTTGTCTGGAATGTCACGATTCTCAGCCTCCGCAGCTCGGATTCAGGAATCGTAAGCTCTGCCACCGAGGTCTTGCTCCTGCTCCTCGCTGACCACTTCTCACCCTCCTCCCCCTTCTTCTGCCTCTCCTCCCACGGGAACCCCACCTCCCTATCTCCATCTGCCCCATCAATTCTCATCGAGAATCCACCCTGGGTGTTAGGCAGCACGCCATCCTCAACATAGAAGATGTCTTCTAAAGACCCTTTCTCAATCACTCTTTCCATGGACCGTTTTTTCTCGTTGTCATCACTCATGTATCCAAATTTCTTCAATTTCTCGACTATCCTCTGCATAGTACTACCACCACCACCATCTCCAAGACCCGGACTTGACGCATTCCCACTGCTCCTACCCCTATAATTCATCACCACCCGAGGCGGCTTAGGGTTGGTTCTGCTGTTCTTGCTATTCCATTTCTCCAACCAACTGCTTCCGCTACTGCTACTACTGAAATTAACATTCGAGTTGGATTTTAAATTCCCTCGTGGGTTCGGCTCAGATGACAAAATGGATACGAAATTGAACTTGTTTGCATAGAAAAGGAGATTCTTGGGAGGGATTGAGGAGCCGTACCTGAAGAAACTGAGGCGGGCACCATGGAACTTGGGCGGGCAGAAATGGCGGCTTGGGACCAGAGCCATGAAAGCTGATTACAGAGGGAAACTCATGAAATTTTGGGACTGTAAGTATATGAGCCTGGAAGACTATGAAGGGTGAGGTGAAGCCTTATTGAGTCGAGATTTTTGTGAGGTCTTTCGGCGTCTGGAAATGGCGGGGTTAAAAAAAAAAAAACACACTCCCCTCCTTACTCTGTTCCCTCCCCGCCTGGCCCTTCTCTCACTAGAAAATGTTATCTCCGGGGCGGGGAAGGACATAGGAAGCCGCTTGGCTACGAGGATAGGCTCATCCTTACCCGGATTTACCGTAATCATGTGGATGCGATGGATTGTGTGGGACGTCATTACAGTTATTCTACCTTGGAATCCCGATGCGTCGAGGCAAATTCATTCACAAATACACGTATAACTAACTGACTTCACCGCGGGTTAGTTCAAGAGGGCAATAGAATAATTTACTATCCCATAAATTTCTCACCAATCATACCCACCTTCCTGATCACTTGATTAGATCCTTATGAATAATAAGAGAGTATGTTGCTAAGGTTCAACAATTGGGCCCTTTTAAGCAATGAGAAATATATGCATGATGTAATTTGGTCTAACCTAAAGCCTTCACGGAACGGTTCACACATGGAATGGTAGAGCTTTTTCATTGGCTGTGAGAATTTATTTCTAAAATTAAAAAGAATGTTTATGGTACTGATGATAACATAGTCCTTTTGCCCATTATCGATATTTAAAATATGTGTAAGATGTGATGATTGCTTAAGTCTGTATGCCAAGGTATAAGATAGGAGAAGGTGCGTTATACATCATTTGTGCCAAATTTTCGAAAATCTGGTGTCCACTTTTCAAAGAATTGCGCCAAATGAAATGGTTTCTAAAGATATATTAGGTATGAAAAAGCTAAAATAAGGTACTAAATACCTTGGTAAAGCCAGTGTTTGTAGCTAGGAAGAAAGCAGGAGCCTTTGAATTTCTCATTGATGGGTCCAGAAAAAGATCAGTCTCTTGGAAATCCCTTGCCTCATCATGGGCAGGAAGAGCTACGCTGATAAGGTTTCCCAGTTCAGTCACGAACAAACTCGATAGCATATAACTAGGAAATTTTGGTGGGGTTAAGGACCAGGATCAACGGTCATATTTCTGTCCTGTCCTACTAGTTGGGTTTACATTTGCAAGGCTAGAGAAATAGGAGCATTAGGATTCAGAGGAGCTACCGATAAGAATGGAGCCATGCTGTAAAAAAAAATTGCATGGTCTCTAACTTGTCATCATCCTAAGACGTTAGCTGCCAAGGTCATGCATGCCAACTGTGGTAGTTATTTAGAACCTAGGTCATTAACTAGATCATCGGTTTCTACTATTTGGAAGGGACCAAAATCATGTCGCAAAAGCATCAGGAAAGTTGCAATCAAAAGGATAGTAGATGGAACGGATACAGGAGTCTGGGTTGATCCTTGGATTCCAGGAAATTTAGAGTTCAAAACTGTCCCATTGCATGTAGATTCCAACATGAGAGTAGCTGAACTCATTTTAGATCAACCTAGGCATTGGAATGTAGACTTGTTGAATACTCTCTTCACAGAATCTGCAGTTAAAAATATCAGAAAGATTCATATCTTGCACATGTATGTGTTCCCAATGATCATGCTTGGTTTTTTGAGACTAAAGGTAAACTTTCTGTTTGGTCATTCTATGAATTGGATCAAGGAAACAGACTTCTGAATAACTCAGGCAGAGATAATGATTTTGCTTTGAAGAAACTCCTAAACCTTAAGATACATGGATGCTTCAAAATCTTCCCTTGGAGATGGCCGAGTGAATCCCTCCCCTGGCACTGTAACATTGAGGATCCATGCCCTCTTTGCGGTGTTAGCTCAAATAAATAAGACCACTTACTTAGTGATTGTTTTTTTTATCATATTATTTGGAGGGAATCACAATGGAGGATTTGGAATCCTGAAATTTTTGTTGAATCACTCTTTCCTTGTAGTTTCTCCCCTTTCAGATTTTCCTTTGAATTCAATACTGTTACCCAACTTTCAGCTCTTTGGATCTGTTCTTCCTTACTCTTAATGGGACTTCAGAAATATATCTTAGTATGCAAACCATCAAGCTGTTTTGACTGTTTTTTCCCGTGCAGTTTGAATAAATTATTCTTAGAACACAAGCTAGCCATGACACAAGAACAGCCACTAACCGCGATTACTTTTGAGAATAATCCCCCCGTCATTGTGTAGAATCTCACCTTAAGCAGGGGGAATTAATATTTTTACTGATGCTGCTTTCTTTGGTGGCTCAGCTTGCCTAGCAGGAGTAGCATGAGATGCCTCTAGGTTGCTACAAGCCTGGTACATGAATGACTTTGCTGAATCAGCATATCAAGCACAAGCAAAGGCACTCCTTTTGGTGACTTCTCGGGCATTAGACATTGGATGGAACAACTATATCATTTTTTACAGACTCAATGTTAACCAATTCTGTAAATGCTATTGATGATCTATCTGTTGATGTTGGCAATATCATATGTGACATTAGGAGGGAGGCATATGGCCATTTTGGATTCTGCACAGATTGCCTGGATAGGTAGACAGGACAATTTTGAAGCACACAATTTAAGTAGGATAGGACTTAACCTTCATACTGATGGTTTATGTATTCTGTTTGAACTTCCCTCCTTTTCAGATTAATACAACTTTGGAGTTATTCATTAAAAAAAAAAAAGATTATTGTCGGCTCTGGTACAAGAGTCGGATGGCACTAATGTACAGCAGTAGTCCCATATTACATAGATCCCCAAAAGCATCACAATATTTTGACCAGTTCTGGCACGTCGCATTTGGCATGAGGACCTAGCAACATAATTCAATAGGAACCTAATGCACATATGAAATGCAAAGTCATACATGCAGTTATAAGTTACTCCTAGGACTTGGAATAACTATGTTTTGTCTGTTAACGCCAAATGAACTGTATGAAACTCTTCATTACACTTTAGGCAAGGAAAAACATGATTGACCAATAGGACTACCACACTTCATTGATAAAAAGAGAGAGAGAGAGACCACTAGGACATCCATCACTTGTGGCCTTCTTTCTTTTTGCTGTCTACTACTTCATATCATTGGGGGCATCTCTCAAAAGTGCATCAACCCCTCCTTCTTACATAAGCTATCACATTTACTTAGATTATGGGCCTCGATGTTTTCAAATGTACTAATCCAAGGACATTGTCAATGGACAAACAACATCACACAGCAGCTTGATTGGTGCTTCTTCAGCTCTTTATTGAATTTGGGGCCACCAAAACATCTTCGGGAGAACTTCTGAACATGGCCAAATTGTGTGGGGCGCAAATTGAAAATAGAAACTGTTGAATTTTAATTTGACAATATATTGTCCAACAATATATTATTGATCATGTGTCTCTGTCATCCAATCGGTCAACCCAATTAAGTGATCTAATTAAGTTTATAAAATAGGGTTGAACAGATAATCTGTAAGGTGTATGGATCAATATGCAGAAACCATAAAGTGATTTCTGATTTCTATGATGGGTGAAATTAGAAATTAATAAACTGAAGGCACTTATGTGCAATTTGCGATTGTGGTCCCTGGGACATACGATATAATCGGTTCTTTTGATATCCCATTAGTCAACGAGAGTCAGAGTGAATCTCACATCCTCTGAAAGATTTTCCGTACAGTCCTAGAAGATCCATACCCGGTCAATCACACGAACTCCATCTATGGATTCAGGTACGCTTCCGTTTATATTTAAGTATTCTCTTTAATTTCAGCAAGTATGATCTTGATGTTATTTGGATTAGGAAAAGATACCAACAGAAACTCCACTTGGTGATGATTTATTATAAATTTCCTGGAAAACCTCCTTCTTAAAGAAGTAAAGTAATTCAGTCTGAGCGTCTGAACAACTTCTTCTTCCGTGGAATCTCCATGGCCTATAAATAAGAGGCAAGGTGATCCCAGTTCCCTCCACGAAAATTCGGACTGGGTCTATTGCCTAAAAGCTAAAGAGCTCTCCAGTTAAGTGCTCCGAGTCCTTTCTTCCTCTGTTCCCACTGTGCCTTTCTTGGAATGGAATTATGCTGCTTAAGTTTCACGGAGTTAATCCTGTGGAGGCTGATAAAGGGTTTCTTATTTTGATTTTCATGATTCTTCGAGTGATCTTCTTCTCTTGCTCATGTGGTGTTTCAGGTCATACATTGGAAAGTGTTGCTTTTACTTCTCTACCTATGGCTTACGTTCCACCACACAAGCGGAAGGGCAATCATGCTCGATCTCTGAAAGCTGAAATGCTGGTTCCGATGTCCCAAAAGAGTCTTAACTTTGGGGCCCCTGAACCAAAACCAGGCGTAGACCGGTGCTGGAAGCATTCCTATGCAGGCAATTCGATATACAGATGGCTTGCTGTTGGTTTGAACGGCGAAGAAGCGGACTTCCCAAATCTGGTTCTTCGACAGGTCCCACTGGAGCTGACCGAGCGAATGACTGGAGTAAAGCCTCTCGCGCTACTGAACGTTGGTCTACAAAACGGTCAGTATCTATTTGTTTTAGAGCGGAAAATTTCTTTCTATGCTATATTTGGCACAACAGAATGAAAGTGAAATGAGATTACTTCACGAATTGCAGCATCTTTTCTATATTGATTCCATTCCATCCCCTCTTGTTTCACTGGGGTTTCATCTGGAATGTATTCATTGATTTCTCTGTTTTCTATTTGGTGGAAGATGGTCAAGTGAACCAAGACAATGCGGGGAAGCCATGGAAGTATATTACTGAGAAAATCCTGCAAGACTTAATCCATTCCTCTGAATTTATGAGGAACGAAACAGAAGGGGAAGGCCTGAACTCGAAGGGAATAAGGCCCAGGCTTGTCGCAAGAGTCGGAAAAGTCTTTTTCGTCCCGTAAGTTACTTTCCATTCAAACAACAAAGCCATCGCAAGGAAGTTATCTATCTGCCACTGCATAGTGTGAATGAGTTTATAATATATTTACTTGCTCAGGGGGAGGTCTTCTACTAGGGAAGAAGACCCGAGTAAAGTTTTGGTCGATGAATCCTTACTGAGGCAGACGACAAGAAACTTCTACACCAATGTTCCTGCCTCGTACACGGAGGTGATTGTGAATGAAGTTGTTCCAAAGGTCCACGTCGAATTTCAATATCTAAAGGATGTTTATTATGTGAAGGTACATTTTTCTTTCCCCAAGGAACTTCCTGAATCTCCATGTCATATGTTCATTTATACATTTACTCACTTGGTTAATGTCATTGTACTCAAATCTGCTCCTCTCCTCACGCAGTTGTCTGATAAGTTCCAACCGGAAGCATCGGTCATGTGCAAATGCAGGCTCGTGCAGGATCGGCTTGAGCTCTACAAGGCAAATTCTTGATTTTATTTTAAACCACCACTTATTAGCAGTTTTCCATTTTCTTTTTCCCTAAAAATAGGAAATAATGTCGAATTCGCAAAAGAAGGGATGTAGATGCATTTATAGAAAGCTGCAAGAAAGGCAAATTATGGATTTCCCATGATAGCTTATCTCATCAGGTGAAGCTTTTGTTTTCTGATGAAAAAGGATACTGAAAATGCAGATCGAGATGAACCAAATCCGTCACATGGTGTATGACATCTCATGCATTGAGAAAAATCTCGACCTGAGGATCATGCTCTCCACCCAAAGAACCTTAACAGCTTTACATGTAAGTGGATCGATCCACTTCGATTTGAGCAATCATTATCCCATCTAACTGCATAAAAATCTGTCAGGATGACGAGGTGGAGAGTATCAGAAATTTGATTGCTTCAGCTGTTTTAGACACATGCTGCAAAGGAGGTTTGAGATGGCCATTCGGGAAGGCAACATCGTCCGAGGGTAGATACCAACTTTCAGGGGTAGGGCATACGATTTCCCGAGTCTATGAGAGCCCTTCATTGAGGCTCAAGGTCCTGGATGCAGATCGGTTCGACTTCAAGACTTCTTTTGGGGAAACTACCGATGAGATCACTCTTAAGTTGAAGGGAGTCCTTTCAGCACTACTGGTGCGATACAACTTCTTCCAACATCTTATTGACTCATTGATCCAAACGACTTTCTTGCAATAACATCACTTGCCTATTATTTCCTCTCCAGGGGAAGCAGCTCGGGATTAACTCGGTGTCTGATATGCTCGAGGACACATTAAAGCTGCTGTGGGAGCACTTCTTACCATCCGTGCCTTTGGTAATGTAAAGGATGCTGCCATGGATTCTGCCATGTCTCACCGAAGTGGTAGTACTGACCTGTGGTGTTTGTGTATTTTGCGAGCTACCAACGGTTCAGTTGGCTAGTTTTGTGTGGATGTTTGCTGTAATATTTTGCCTCGGTGGAGTATGTAGTTGCCTGTAAATGCTCGCTGTGTGAGTGCGTGAGAACATCATTACTGGAAAACTGCGAAATTCCGACATGGAATTCCCTGAGATGTGTCCGACAAATCTGATGGAAAAGCGACAGAGACACGAGGAAATGTTTCCGAAATTTTTCGAAGAGACTCTTCCCACGGAAATCTTTCGGAAAATTTTCCCGAGAGATCTGTCCATTGGAAATCTATCGAAATCCCACCAACAGTTTTCGGCAGAAAATTTTCCAATGGAAATCCCTCAGAATTTCCCACCGGCACTTTTCAACGAAACTGTATTTGAGGGAAATCTGTCAGATTCCTCCGTACATATAGGGTCGCACGAAGATAACTTTTTAAATAAATTGATTATTATATAATGCGAGTTTTTTAAATATAAAACAGTATAATTAGTTATTATATTTAAATTTTTTTGTTAAACGGTTTAAACTACTAAATAGTTTTTTTAATTAAAATATTATAAACATATTTAAAATATAAATATATTAAAAATAGTTAAATATAAATTATTTTACAATTATATAACATATTTTATAGTGTTTCATACTAAACTTCATCATGTTTAATTTATATATAACTTGATTATAAATAGGTTCATTATTCTTAATTTTATATGTTTAATTTATCTTTAATTAAATTTTTTTGATTTTAATATTTTTCTTTTTATTATTTTAATACATTTTTTTCACTTTCTTATGTTTTGATACAATTTTTATTTAGTTTTGGTTCGATTTATATTCAATTTATTTTTTTTTTTTAAACGGCTTGAATGGTTAACTGAATCATATAACCGATTCGAAACAATTCGGTTCGATAACTATATAACGGTTATGGTTCGGGGAGATAGTACCCAAATTGAAGCGAAGCGAACCATGAACAACCTCACATAAATACTAGTTACACATCCAACACCGAGACCACTGCCCATCTCTCTTCGTTCGACCATATCTTCTTCTCTCTTACTTCAACCATATCTTCTCCCTTCACATATATGTTTTCTCTTCACTTTGATTAGTTCATTTCAACTTCTTAACTCACGTACGTGCACTACTCTTTCTTCTCTGTTGAAGTTTTTAGTAATATTATTAGTTGCAATGTGTTACTACTAGATTCTTAGTTTGGTTTGCTTTTAAAGTAAATGTGTTAAGAGTTCATTTTGTAGATGAAGAAAGCACCACATATATTATATATGTATAATCGGTTATTAGCATTACATTGAAGTATTCAACAAGAGTTCCTTGATGACGTTGAGACTTTTCATAAATCATGATTCTGAAGGCTGTTACCGCCAGAAGTTGTAAGAGGTCACTCATATGAGTGGGGATTGAATAAGAACTATTGGTATTGAACAAGTTATGGAGAGAGACGTCAGTCTGAACATGTTGGTTGGCATAATGTTCAGCATGTTGCTCCTAGTTCTGCTGGTGCAGTATATGAGTACCCAATGTGTCAATATAGGTATATAGTACTTGATTCCGCTATACAGGAATTTGATGCCAATTTTGCTTCGAACCCTAATGTGACGGTCCCATCCTCGTTCTGGATCGTTCGTTTGTTCCCCTATTAATCTTCCGACGTCTGCATTACAAAATCAAAAAGCATAATGAAAGAACATGAAACCAACTTACAACCCAAACACGTGCCTATGATTAAGCCCGAGATTGTTTGGGTCAGCAGACCCCATGTTAGTGCTTAGCGGAGTAAGAACACAAAGGTTCAAGAAACTTAATTGCCTTGAGAAAATTGGAGATCGTAAAGACTGTGAGAACAAATGCGGTGACAGCAGCTAACACAGACAGACAACAAGAACATAAAAAAAAACCAGACTAATTTATTTCAACAGCCAAGATACAAGGAAATGCAAGAACGATGCCAGAACTAAAGAAGGACGTGATCATACAAAGAATCGAAAGAATGAATAGTAGACATAGAAGTTGAACTCCCTCCGTGATCCTGTTGTGCTATGACAAATGAATCCTATTCTCTTGCTTACAGAAATAATTAGAGAACGACAATTTCATTTCCTTAACCTATGTAACGTGTTGCAGTGGATGAAAACTTGATTTTGGAAGGAAAGCAGAACAGAGAAAGGAAGAAACCATGACCAACAGCCTCTTTTCTCTTCCCCCACGTGAGAAACGTCAACCGAAATCATGAATTTCGTTTAGCACGAGTGATTCAAATTAAGATATACATTGTCCCTAAGACGCTCATTATCTTCTCTGAAAGTGATGCATATGCGTAGGCGCATATTTATAGCAACTCAAAATGCAATCGGAAGAAAATATAGAGTCTCCCAAACCCTAAACCTCCCTCGCACGTGAAGATGACCAAAGAAGCAAAGCTCCTATGAAAGCACTAGGGGGTCCGAAGCAAAATTGGGATCGAATTCCTATATAGCAGCATGAAGTACTATGGACCTATATTGATACAACAGGATGCAAATTCAGCTGTTGCACCAATCCCGTCGGAGGCCAGTCATAATCAAAATAAAAAATCAAGGTGCTGACAATAGGTCGTTTTTTATGCTGGAGGGGAGGCATGGGTAACACATTCATGAAATATCTTCTTCTTTTGTCTCTCAATTACGACTCATGTGTACGTACTAATGCAACTACTTATCTTTGGTGGGTATGAATCAAACCTCCCAACAACCCATTGATTATCAAAGGCAATTTGAGATAAACTTCAAATCTTCTACCCTAGTTGGTAAAAAATTCCAGAGGATCTGAAACAAAGAATATTTTAGGATTGAAAAGTGAGTCGTTATGGGACATGCTGCTTTACTTAGTTTGCTGTACAATATACTCAACTCTAATACATGCCTTGTGTTTTTCTTTTCTTTTTTTTTGGTCTTTCCTAGAAACTTGTATGATGGGAGTTCCATCACGATAATAGGCAATTTCAAGCCTAGCCTGATAGCCCGTTCGTGGCACAATCCGATAAGACTGTGACCGGGCATAGGGTAATTGGGCTGGCACAGTCCGACAGGTTCTCATGCTGGGCCCGTGCCACAATCCTTCGTGTCGAGCCAGTCCAATAACCCAATTATTTTTTAAATCACCCATTTTTAATTGATCTAATACCATACTGAATATAAATTTCAAATAAAAGAAGATATTTATCAGGAATTATAAGGCAAATCCGTGTTTACCGGGCCGGGCTATGCAGCCTGATAAGCATTTGGGTTGTCCTATGGCCATAGCTTATTGGATCATTAGTTTATTAGGCCCTAATAGCATGGTCCGCTAATCATCTTGAGCCACATTGGCCCGACACGATAAAACTGGACCGACCCAATTTGCCTACTCTGTACTTACACGTGGACTCACTTGAATTCATGGAAAAGAGTGTCACCAAGTTGAATAGAAAATTGATAAAAACACAAAAAAAGATAAATAAATAAAAGTGCCCCCTCAAGATTATTTGAAAAGATATTGGCTCTATTAGAAAAAAGGAAAAATATTATCTATATTGTTAGGAAATTTTGTTATTATATAAGAAATTTATAGAGTAAATGGTTAATATTTAAATTGCAACCACTTTAAGCTATTTTATAATAAAATGTGACATCAATTTAGTCATTAAATCATTTACATTGCCACCACTTTAGTTCCCCTATAAAAAAATTTAACGGAATTATTAGTTGGCTTCTATATAAGTTGATGAGATTGACTATTCTCTTTCTTATTTGATGGATTTATTAAAATGATAGTAACTTAAATATTTAAATGATTAAGATGATGATGTATTTGGTTCAGATTCTAAAATGATAGCAATTTAGATATAGGAGAATATAAGTAATAGTTTACTCAAATTTATATATTTTTTACCTGAATTATGAATTGCAATAAGAAATTTTTATATTTATAGATATCTAGAAAACATAATATTATAATATTTACTTAAAAAAAGATGAAATTATCATAATACCCTTTCTTTTGCAAGCAAATAATATATCGGAATCGTCATTCCAACCCCATTCCATTTCTCCAGCTCTGCATCACATTTTAGAGAAGGAATGATCATTGGCCATTCACGCAAATTGGCAAAATAGCATTCCGGTCGTAGGAGTAGGGAATCAACATCCCCATTCTTTTGTTCCAAATAGAAACTGTGATTTCCCAATTTTACTCTTGTAACCTAATCAATATTACTCAATGCCATCAAAACGCACACATTCATTAGATTGTGAACTTTTTTTTAGTCCATAACTTTTTAGTAACGGACTAATTTATATATAATTTAAGGTCTATTATTAATTTCAAATGCTAACTCACGAAAATTTTAAATATTAAATGACCTATTATATGTTACTGTAGAATATCTAAAAATTTTAGAGAATGAAAAATTGTGGATGAATAGAATAGACATAATTTTCTTTTCTTTTTTTATGAACCAAACAAGTAGACAAACCATAGATCATTTTACCTTCTCGTGATAAACCAAACTAAACTTCACTTCCAAGAGAGATTTTGGAACGTGGGAAGCAAGACTAATCTACTCAGCTCCGGTACCCAAAAATCCAATGGCATTGCTGTGTCGCGATAGTTCTATTTTACATCGACTGAAGTTGGCCCTTCTAAACAAATAATTATTATTTGATTGATTTGATTTAATTTAAAGTAAACGTGTGAGAAACAGTGCAGACTCGGGCATAATATGTATTTATAACATATTATATAATGTGAAAATAGGAATTTTCTAATTATATGATATCGGATATAGATATCTTTAATATATACGATATCCTAAAGTATTAATATAAATCATAAAAGATTTCCTCATATGCCCCTCAATCTATTGGGGTGTAGACACTGACAGATTGTAACAATGAGTCAGAAAGGTTGAGTTAGACACGTTTCTCGTGTAGATGTCAGTGAGTTGTGATGATATAGGGATGTAGTGGACAAGTAAGGCCCCTCAAGCAAGGGGTTCTCGAATGAAGTAATAGTGCTCGACAATATGTTTACTATGATGATGCAAAACTGGATTTGCGACATGTAATACTAATGTTGTAACATTAATTTTTTTGAGCTTTTTTAGATGCCCTTTTTTTTGGTAATGCTACTGGGTGAGTATGCATGAAACTAGAGCCGGAAATTCGGGCCGGTACAATACAAAAAATTAGGCCGTTTGAAAATGTCGGCCCGAGTACAGTATGAATTATGTAATAATTATTTTTTAATTAAATAATTTTTATTATATAATTGATCCGTTAATCTAAAATTTATATTAATTTGAATAAAATATTTAAATAATATAATTAATTACTTATAAAAAAATTCATTATAAAATCGATTTTTATATGTTCGGATCCACACGATTTTTTGAATAGTACTTTCGGACCTTACCCATTTTTGCCACCTCTGCCTGAAACTCCATGTCATGCCCCTCTGGCACGTAAAAGAATCGCACAGTCATTCATGAGTGAAATGGTGTTGCTTCCGCTCTGTTTCTTCCACCGTTTTACATGCTTGTTCGAATGTGCTAAATTTGGGACCAAAAAAGTATCTAGTGGGGAGCATTTGTATTTCACAGAACTATGAGGGTCAAGTTGAAAATAAGGAACCAACTGCAGATAATTTAATACAAATTCCCCGGGAAGGTCCTTCCCGAAGAGGTTAAGAGACCCCAATACCTCCTGAAATAATTGCAGTGGTAAAGCTCACTCCTCCTCATCTCTGTCCTGTCCCTTTTAACTTGTACTTCCTCCAGAAGTTGATAATCCTTCTCCTTCTCCTTGTCTATAAATAAAGCCAGTGGAATGCTCATTTCTCTCCGCGAAACGTCAATCCGGTCTACTGTCTAAAAGCTAAAGAGTTCTCCGGTAAGTATTTCTACTCTTCCTTTCCTCTGTTCCTATGCGTTCCTTTGTAGAAATGTGGTTCTGTTGCTTGAGTTCCTCGGGGTTCTTTATTGAAGAAGAGTTCAAAATCTTTGCTCAGTTTTGTATGGGTGAATACGAGGTGATAGCCTTCATCGTTGGCCGTTTTGTGTTAATTTCCTTAAGCTGTCAGGGGAAGTAGGATACTTGTGTTCTTTCTCATCTTTTCAGTCGAACTCAAGCTGAGTCATGCACATTTCTTGTTTTGATTTTCCTGTCTGGTTTTGAGATGTTTTAGGTCACACATTAGAAAGAGGTGTCTTTGCTCTGCCTATAGCTACTATGGCTTACGTCCTACCACACATGCGGAAGGGCAATCACGCTCGATCTCCGGCAGCTGACATGCTGACTCCTAGGTTCCGGAGGAGTCTTAACTTTGGGTCCCCTGGGCCCAAACCGGTCATGGACAGGAGCGGGAAGATTGTATATGCGGACACTGCGATATCGGGATGGTTTGCTGTTGGTTTGAATGACAGAGAATCGGATTTCCCAAATCCTGTTCTTCGTTGGGTTCCGCAGGAGCAGATCAAGCGAATGACTGGAGAAAAGCCTCTCGCGCTTGTGAGGGGTGGCTCGTTTAGTGGTTGGTATCTTATTCATTCTGGAGTGGAAATATTCTTGTGCTGTTGGAGTGATAGTGGAATGAAATCACTTTGCTGATTGCCTATATCTTATCTGTATTGATTCCATTCCATTTTTCTTCCATCCCTTCTTGTTTGACTGGTGTCTCATCTTCAAGGTATTGATTTCTTTGTTTTCTATTTGGTGGAAGATGGTCAAGTGAGCCGATATAGTGCAGAGAAGCCATGGAAGTATATAACTGAAAAAATCCTGCAAAACTTAATCCATTCCTCTGAATTTGTGAGGAAAGAGACAGAAGGGGAAGGCCTGAACTTGAAGGAAATAAGGCCCAAGCTCGTTGCACGAATCGGAAAAGTTCTTTTTCTCCCGTGAGTTATTTTCTGTTCAAACAACAATACCATCTCAACCGAGTTATTTGTTTTGTCACTGCATAATGGAAATGATTATAATGTGAATTCAAATGTTCAGGAGGAGTCCTTCCACTGGGGAAGAATGCCTGGAAAAAGATTCGGTCAGTGAGGCATTACTGACGCAGATGAAGAGAAACTTCTACACCAATGTTCCTGCTTCATACATGGAGGCAATTGTGGATGAAGTTGTTCCAAAGATTGGAGTCAAGTTCGAAGATCTAAAGGATGTATATCATGTGAAGGTACTTCTTTCCTTCTCCAAGCAACTTCTTGAATCTTCATGTTACACATTTATTTATATAATTTCTTATTTTTTATTTCTTGGACTCAATCTGTACCTCTCCTCATGCAGTTGTCTGACAAACTCCGACCTGAAGCAACTATCTCGTGCAAATGCAGATTCATGAAAGAAGAGGCTCGGCTCGAACTCTACAAGGTAAGTTCCTGATTTTAAACTATCATTTATTAGCTGGTTTTGTTTTTCTTTTTTTCCTTAAGAAACATGAAATAATGAGACTTTACATGAAAGAACGGATACTTATCATTGTTTTCTGATAAGCAAAATTAACGAGAGAAAGTGTATAGATGCAATTGCAGAAAAACCTGCAAGTAAGGCAAAGTTTGAACTTTTCTTGATTGCTTATCTCATCAGATTAAGCTTTCGTTCTTTTTAATCAAAGAATCTACTCTGAAAATGCAGATCGAGTTGAACCACATCCGCCACATGGTATATGACATCTCATGCATCGAGAAAAATCTTGACCTGAGGCTTATGCTGTCCACCAAACGGACCTTAACATCTCTTTGTGTAAGCATATCAAATTCAAAACATATTTTTTATTTAGCTGGTTTGATTTGAGCTTTGATATCTAATCAAGCTGCACAAAAATTCTTTCAGAATGATGAGGTGGAGAGCATCAGAAATTTGATTGCTTCAGCTATCTTAGACCCAAGTTTGAAGGGAGGTTTGAGATGGCCGCTCGGGAAGGCAACATCCTTACGGGACAGATACCAAGTCATTGGGGTGTGGCATACAATTTCCCGGGTCTATGAGAGCCCTTCATTGAGGCTTAAGGTCCGGGAAGCAGATCGCATTGATTTCAGGACTTCTTTTGGGGAAACCACCGGGGAGGTCACTCTTAAATTGAAGGGAGTCGCTTCAGAGTTACTGGTAAGATGCAATTCATTTCACCATGTTAACTTGTTGATCCTACAGATTTTCTCGCAATATTATTATGTGCACTATTATCTCCTTACCAGGGGAAGAAGCTCGAGAGTGACTCAGTGTCTGATATGCTCAAGGACGCATTAAAGCTGCTCTGGGAGAACTTCCTACTGTCCGGGCCCTCTGTAGTGTGAAGAGTGCTGCCGTTGATTTTCTCATGTTTTCATGATTTGGAGACTATTATTCCCAGTGGTTTGTGTGTTTTGCATGTAGCCTAATGGTTCCGTTGGTTCCTAGATGTTTACTATCACCTTTTGCCTTAAGTTTGAGTATTTACTCGTCTGTAAATGTGATGCATAATAAAATTTATAAGCAGCTATTGTTGATGGAAGAGGAAGCAGCATTCCGTTTTCCTATCCCTGAGGAGTAGTGGCCTGTGATACACTTAGGCTTGATTATGTGTATTTCCAGGTCGCATATATTGAAGGTTTATTTTAGTGCTGTCAATGGCATGTTCCACCACAGGTGCAGAAGGGCAACAAGGCTTAATCTTTAACACCTGAAAATGTCTACTATTTCAACCAGGAAAGTATCTCAACTTGAGACGGCCCATGATGAAACCCAACATGGACACGGGCAGAGACATTGCCTATGCGGACGTTGTTGTAATAACTAATAAGGAGAGTAATGAGGAGACACCTTGCAGGAGGTCTAAATGGCACAGAGATGGATATTCTGGCCTCTCCTGCCCTTCTTCTACAGGTACTCATAGAAGCCTCTGCCAATAGCTAGTTGCAGCATGCTCAACAATGGTGTCTGATTTGCATTTTCTGATAGTTTTTGGACATTCCTAGACCGCCAGTTTATTACTAATAAATAACTTCTGATTTTTCAGTTTTCATGTCTTGAGAAGTTTAGCAAACCATACTTTATTCTCCAAGCCACTTGTTTATTTAAAGAGCATTTTAAGTTCACAAAACTCATGGCGATAGTAAGCAAACTTGTTTACCTACTGCGATTGCTAGCCTTCCACGTTAGAGAGCAAGTTCCGTCTGTTCCCTCCTCAGTAGATTACCAGAACTTCTGTCCCCTCCTCCGTAGATTACCTGAGCTTCAGTCAGTAAGTTTATGATATAGGTCCACATATTTGGAACAAGAAATCTTTTCTCCTGCATCTGTTGATTTCTCTGATTCCGTATGTTCTCATGTTCACAGTGCAAGAAAATCAATGAAATGTAATACTTGTATCATCTGAAGCACTGCACACTGATCAAAGTTGAAATGGACTGAGACTATAGAAAGTGGATTTTTCAGTAGGAAAGCTAGCTTCAGTGCGTGCTTTACGTATTTGTACAAAATGCATCACGCACTCACCGTTACACCTTCCACTTCTTCTCCCATCATCCCTCCCCCCAGAACCCCGATTACATAATAGGATCTGTAACGGCTTGGCCTTCATATTTTCCCGCAACAGAACTTCTTAGCAGGTCGTTGTCTCCCGACAATTAAAATGGAAGCAACGAGTCAAGCACTCCTTACCTTTATTCTGAGTCTTAAAAGCCTCATCTTCCACTCTAGCTAACGCTTTTCATATCATATAGGAAAACGATTGGAGGATGAATTCTTAAACCATGTTACAGCCACGGTTTGAATGCGATGCCATTGGTGTGTCGGGGACATCATAGACATCTGCATTGGCCTGTTCCTCCACCAGCGGGTGCAGGTTGGCTATGGGATTGTACTGCTGGACAACGAGGACTGATGCAGTAGTCGAGAAGTCCGAGGAGGCCAGGTAGCTCCCTACTGGACCCAGCTCAGGGCAGTCTCGGCAGGCCTTTGCCACAAGCTCTGGGGCGGTTGAGGGGCTCCTCCCGACTATGATGAGGTTGCACTTGTTCATCGACTTGAGGGCCGAGATTATGTCCTCCTTGCTTGCCACGAACCTCTCCTCACACGAGATGAACTCGTTGTTGCCGGCAGTGAGCTCTGAGATGATGGTCTCATCATTGTTGAGGCTGTCATCTGCGATGATGCCACTCTTGCCTTGTTTCTGGGCTTCTGCGGGGACAATTTTGGTCCCAGAGGTGACGATGAACTTCATGACCTTGAGCATGATTCCTGGGTGCTCAGCCATGCGGACACCGAATGCCAGGGCCTCTCGGTCGTCACCACCACCAAAAAAGGGGATGAGAACTGTGTATGAGACATCACTGGCGGAGACCTGGGTGGTGCCGCCAAGGCCGCGGTCTACGATGATCCCGACAGAGCAGGGGGCGTAGCGCAGGACTCGCTGGTTCACCAGCTGGAATGCATGGCCCAGAGATTCCATTGTTCCATCGAGCCGCTGGTGCTTGTGGAATGGGAGGAGGATGATGGCGGTGCGTTTCTGGTGGGCGCTTGTACAGATGTCCTCGTGGATCGTGCTGAGGGCTGAGATGGCCGTCATCGGCCGGACAGTGACTGCACTCAGCTGCTGGTAGGCCTCGAACGCGATGACCATCTGGTCCTTGTCATTCTGGAGCTTGTTCCAGAATGGGAGTCCATTGAGCCGAGCCTTGTGGACCATGGAGATGGCCGAGGACCGCTCTGAGAGTTCCATCAGGTGCATAGCATAGACGCACAGGCGACCCTTTCTGCGTGTCCCACGGGATGACTCAATCAGGTTGATCACCGTGGGGATGTTCCAGGTGCTGTGGAAGCCCACGAACATGCGGAGCTCGGTGTCGAGGTCCTTGCGCTGGATTGTCTTGTGCTTGTAGGGCGCACCTCTGCGAGCGGGCTTGTATACTGCCATTACCACTGGGGTTGTGATGAAGGTGGTGAAGAGAGCCATGAGGACTAGGACTGCAAATGTCTGGTCATTTAAGACCTGAAAACAAAGAACAAAAGCATTTATTTATCGTTCCTGTCTTCTGATGAAGAGATGTATCGATCTAAATAGGAAGGAAAAATATAGATGGAGGAAAGTCACCTTTCTATCCTTGCCAATGTTGAGGACAATAAGCTCCACAAGCCCCTTGGTGTTCATGAGGAACCCAAGGGCAAGAGACTCCCTGAAGGGCACTTTGCACAGCATAGACACAGACAGTGTCCCAACAATCTTCCCGAAACAGGCAGTGAAGATCACGAGCACAAGGAGGCCCCACGACTGTGCCCCTTCAATGGTGGCGACGTTGGTCTTGAGCCCGCTGGACACAAAGTAGAGTGGGAGGAAGAGACCGGAGACGAGGTCCTCTATCTTCTCGATGAGGATGCCCGCAAAGGGCCCATCCTTGGGGACGATGATCCCGACGACGAAGGCCCCGAAGAGGGCATGTATCCCGATGGTGTCAGTCACAAACCCGCAGGCTAGGACGAGGGAGAGGGTGATGCAGATGTAGAGCTCCTTGACAGGCTCACCTTCAGGGGACCGCCGAGCCATGAGGGCCAGGAGCGGCTTCAGGGTCAGGATCGCCAGGACGATGAAACCAGCACCGCAGAGGAGGACCCAGACGGAGACAAGCGGGGAGGTGTTGGAGCCCGAGAGAGCAATGGCGAGGGCCAAGAGGATCCAGGCTGCCACATCGTTGACGGCAGCCGCCGACATGGCGATGCGGCCGACGTCAGTCGTGAGGAGCTTGAGCTCAGCCAGGATACGGGCCAGGACAGGGAAGGCGGTGATGGAGAGGGAGACGCCCATGAAGACAAGGAACGGGCCGCTGCTGGCACCCTTGGAGATGGTGGAGCGGAGGACCACCGAGGTGCCGATCCCAAGGATGAAGGGCAGGCTTATGCCTGCCAGGGCAATCCCGAGGGCCTTCTTCCCCGTCCGCCGAATGGCTCGGATGTCAAGCTCGAGGCCCACCAGGAATAGGAAGAAGAGGAGACCAATGTTGGCTATGGTGTCCAGCACGGTCATGCTGCTCTTCGGGAACACCGTGTGTAGGAACCTCTCGCTTCTCCCCAGCGCAGATGGCCCCAAAAGAATTCCTCCCTGAAACAAATAAACAGGGGGAAATATACGAATATACTCAATCAAAATTCAGTGAAATTAATCATAAAAAAAACAATAATAATCCAAGGCCGTTTCTTGTATGAGAGGTAGGCATAATCCGTTAATAATTTCACGGGATTATTGATTCAGTTATCTCATTGAGTACATAATATATCTGCACAAGAACTTATTTGCATCCATAAGTGTATACTTATGGATAGATTCTGAAGAATAAATTTTACGATATAAAGAATTCATCAAAAATAATTTGACATGAGCATTCAACGTGGTGTGATTTTATCTGCGGGAATCTCAGCTTTTATGAGAACGATGAACCGACGAGGCGGTCATTGGATTCACCACTTACGATGATCTCTGCGATCACCCGGGGTTGCCTGAGCGGGTGTAGGACGAAGGCGAGCGACCTCGTGAACGCGACCACCAGGCAAATCTGGAGGATGACAAGAGGGAGGGCGGCGCCGAGGGGGTTTTCTCCCTGGAAGGCCCCATTCGAGGTCGCCTTCATCGGCGCAGGGCAGGCTCCGGTGGCATTCGCCGCCATGATGAATGAATGGGTCCTCCAACAAGGAATTACAGGCGCTACAACAAGGCTATCGGGGATCGTACATTACCAAGAAGATGCCCCCGGTCCGCCGCACGTGCACCAGAGATATCCGATGATGGTAAATAATGGCCCCGGTCACCTCACTAAGTTTCAAGGCATCATCGGTACGCCGTGAATCAGCGAGGAAACGAAGAATCTCCGAGAGAGGCGGACGGGAAGAGATGCCGGATTTACGAGAACAACAGTTTGTCCGAGGGAGGAGGAGACAACTGCTGCTTCTCAGAGGTCTCTTTTTCTGGGACGAGGAAATATCGAAAGACAAGGACGCCAGCTTGAGCCCATTTATGGCAATCGTTGTGTTCGTTAGATTTAAGTCAAAAATCAAAAGATGCCCTATTTTTACAACTATTTTATTTTATATTAATTTAATGTACGATAGGTTCTTTCCTCCCTCACTTTCTCCTCTTCGATTACAGAAGACACCACATATTTGTAAGAGAAAGGGAGGGAAAAGAAACAGAAAAGAGAGAGAGAGACAGAAGGCATATGAAATTTTACTAATAAAATCCAACTTAATATCCCTTAATTTTAAGTCATGATTGATGCCACTTTACTAAGATATTATTGACCGTCATTCTTGAAACACCAATAGAGATTGTCACGGATACACCGAAGTCTCTACTTATATAATGACAATGTGGTTTTTCTTTGAATGGCAACAATATCATAAGTTGGGTCCTTTTGCTCTGAACACAAGTCAAATTATCCCCTTGGGAAATCTCATAATATGTAGCACATTTTTTTAAAATACCCCTAAGATTCGAAAGTCAAATAGGTCCGATTAATTTATATTCAAATCATTTCAATTCATTAAAATGCATCAATTTTATTTATTAATAACATCAAAAAATAATGTAAAGGGATATAGATATTGATCAGATTAAGTTGGAGAGTAATTTTTAGTCGGTACAAGTTCTCTAGCATTTCGTCAAGAAAATAATGATCACTCATATCTAAAAAAAATTATGATAAACAAATAATTATATGATGACATATCCTGAGTTTTAACTAAGGTTACTATCAAGTAAAGATCTATATCGATTCTGGGCATTATATCTGGCAAGTGCTTGAAAGTTCAGTATAATACAATTGAAAAATGACAGAAAATTTATGATTATGATGATGATTAAAAATTTTGGACTTTTACACAGATAAGTACGAACATCCTCACATTGAGTTTATTGCATTACAATAAGTGGCCATAGTTAGCACATGGAAAAGAAAAATATTATCCTAGAATTTAGGATACCTTTTCTATGAATTATTGGGATGAAAGTTAGCTTACCCAATATGGGTGGCCAACATGTAATTATTGATAAACATGACATGAAATTATAAAAGACTTATTATAGCAATAACTTATTGTATATACATGATATGGATAGATATTGACGAAGTGTCCTAATATTTCCCCTCAATCTGTTAGTGATGAACCGACTAGTAGATTAGCACAATGATTGCGAAATGTCAAGTTAGAAATATTCTTGGTGAGAATGTTAGCTAGTTGAGAAGATGTAGAGACAAATATGATGAGTAGATCCCCAAGTGTGAGCCACCCTTAGCTAAAATGTCAAAACATTTTTAATGACATGCTAATGTTTCCTTTTTGCTATCCAATTTTGTTGAGGTGTATGTCAACATGAAATGCAAAAGGAAATCTCATTTTCTTGAAACCATTTGATAAATTTGGAAAATTTAAATTTAGTCCCATTGTCACATTAGAAAATTTTTATTTTGTTTCCCAAAATAATTTCCATGTCAGTTTTCAAAACACCAATATTGTGGAAGACATCCAATTCTCTCAATGAGAGAAAAATCCAAGAGTATCATGAGAAATCATCAACAAGCATCACATAGTCAAGAAATTCCATATTTGATACAATAAAAAGATTAACACACATTTACATGCACTCTTTTTAAAGGAAATTGAGATTTATATTCGACATTATTTAAAGGAAGTTGGTTAGACTTTCCTAAACCACAAGATATACAAAATTCCTTAGAAACAAGGAATTGAGGGAATCAAGTTCCAAGATTTTATTGGCTCCAAAATACGTGAGTGTGGGCACCCAAGATGATGGTGCCAAAGTATTCCTTGACAAATGCTAGTAGCGAAGGCTTTCAGTTTGTTGGAAAATTGCATGGGATAAAGATAACCATTAGAATAGCATTGAAGGTTGGATCAATTGTCCTTAACAAGAAACTCAAGTAAGTAAAAACATCATAAAAATTATTGTCTTTGCACAATTTATGAATGGATACTAAATTGCAAGCTAATAATGGAACATGCAAGACATTATTGAGTGTTAGGAAAGATAATACTATAGGAATAACCATAGAACCCACGTTTTTTATTGGTAGTAGTAAGGATCCATCACCAAGCATGACTTGGGTCGAGCCTTGGTAAGGAGAATAAGTATGGAGCATACCTTCTAGGTTTACCATATAGTAGGAAGCTCCAAAGTTCATAAAAGTATGAGCAAAAGGGGTATGTTCTAAGGAGTTGTAGATCTGACAAATGGCTATAGTATAACTCACTATAGTATTGTTACCATTAACAAGTGATTGAGAGTTAAACAACCTTATTGAATGAGAAGATTGGTTGGAAAAGACCTTTCCATGTGCACCACCACAATCATGATCAACACTTCCTTGCTTTGTCTAAGTGTTGTGTCTGTGACCTCTCTTGCATGAAGCATTCTTGTTGGTTTTGTTGATAGACTCCACAGTCATCATTGTGTCATCTATTATTGCATCCACTAGCAGCGGGTTGTATTTGATATGTTGTGATGGTAAAATGAAGTAATAGAATAAAAACATCACACACTCTTATATAGTGTTATGATAAACTTTGATATTACTTCACAGTTAAGAAAACTTTGTCAATATTCACTATTACCATAACATTGTAGAAGTAGAATATAAGACTCAAACATAGTAGATAGTTCGAGTTCATAGTCACTACTTTCACATACACTATACAATCTCATTAGATTTATCATGGGATCCAATTCCCCTATATATATATATATAGAATCATATAAAATGGGCAATATATTTAACAAAAGAAAATCATATTGAAAAGGAAATAGCCTATTCTCTATATTTTCTTTCCCATGGTAGCATTTTGCATCATCAGAAATTTTCTTTTGATGCAACATATTCATTTCCCTTATACATGAAGGGATTGCATGAATACCCATAGAAAGGGCTAAAATAAAAACAAAAGAGAAAAGAACTTTGAGAGCCTAAAATTAATATTAACTTCAAATTTGCCCCAAAAGTTAGAAATCTCATATAACATGCATTTTGTTCGTTTGAGTAACGAAATATCTAAAAATCCATTATATCCTAATTCATATTCAAGCTTAATTGACTCACATAAAAGATAAAAACTCTTAAAATATAAATTTTATTTTATTTACAAGATTTGAATTGAGATTTTATTTTAAAGAGAAGATATGTCGAATAATTCCTATCAACTTATGATAGTCACATAACATGGAGTTCATTATGTATTAGGTTGAGTTTAAAATTGTCTGAACCTACTTAGAAATGATAGATAAGTACAATGGAATGGATTGAATATGTATAAACTGTTAAAATATAGGTAATCCATTTAATCATATTTACTTAAGTGTGTTTGTCAAAATATTCATTTCCTCCCACCATTTTATTTTTTTAAGTACTATTTGTGAAGTTGAAATTTGTTAAAACATAAATAATGGCCTTTGCTTTGAGTTTATACTTATGTTATTAATAGTAGATACTTTTTTAATTAGATTTCCTTAATTATATTGATCATATGAGTCAATGGTGATATTTATTCACGTTCAAATTTATCGAATTGACCCATTCGATAAGAAGTTGTGTACATACTGAGAATTTTCCGACACGGATAAGTCTAAATGCAATCCACTTACATACGACACAACATATATATTACCAGATTGCTGTTGATGATCAAAATGTCGACCGCTTGTTATGGCCCCACAAGCCTCGGGATGTAAATCGAGAAACATTTGAACTTTAGGATCTGTATCGGGAGCCCTCCTAAATGCGAGGGTCAAATTGAGATTAACCGTCTGGTTGCCTACGGGGGCGACGCCGGGCTCCTAAGCGCCCTCTCCGTTCAAATGCAAGAAGGCCCGACGAGACGGTCTCTTACGACAAACTCCTTTGACCAGCAGATCGCTGTCCAGATCGTCAATGATGAAATGGAGAACGCTATGCTTCTTCTGGGCAGTAATGGCGCTTCACGCCGTGGCGATTCTGATATTCACTCTTGGGTTCCTGCTGACTCGCACTGAGCTCCCGTTCTACAGCAACTGCTCTGATGCCTTCAACGAATCTCCTTGCTTCTCTCATTCTCCTCATAGCCCGAATCTCAACTCGACGATGGAATTTCAAGAAGAAGGTCGCTGCTTGACGAAGCCTGCCATCGGGAAACTCGTGATCATCGTTCTTGATGCCCTCAGGTGGTTATGCTTCCCACTTTTTTAAAAAATAAAATAAAAATATGCCCGACCAACCTCGTTTGATGTTCTTCTAGCTATTTCTGATTGTGGCTTGTCGTGCTTCCAGGTTTGATTTTGTTGCTCCCAGTTCGTTCTTTAAAGGTCAGCTATCTTACTTGCCAATATCCAGCGAGATCGAGATGTGTACATAATTAGTTTTTGAGTTCTTATGACATGGTCTCTAATGCCGTCATCACTGAAAGAGTCCCATACGGACGAACAGTTTGAGAGAAATTTCCGGAGACAGGTCTAGAAAAATCTGCTCAAATTTGGGGGAACTAAAAGGTTCATGTTTTACTAGGAGAAAGGTTATGTGCTTAGGTTATTCATTCCCGGATAATGCATTGGGCAGTAGTTTGCAACTAGTTGCCGTCATTAGGTAAAACTAGATAACACTTCTAAAGTTTCTGCATGTTTGAACTACTTAAAAAGTTGACAAGTACGAAGTTTTTATCTAGTACAAAGCTCAAATCAGACTTAGTGGTTCCAAAGAAACAAAGGATATGCAGATACATTAACGTTATTTTAGTTCCTGTAGATTGTGTTTTATGTTAGGAAGTAGCTTCCTTTCCGCATCTTCTAACTGGATTAATGTGGGAGACCATCCATCACTGTGTAGTTCAATAGGTCCTTTTGTGTCTCTGATCCTTTCAATTGGTTCCTACAGAAAAAAAGCCATGGATGGACAGATTACCAGTGCTACAGAAGCTGGCATTTGGAGAAGGATCATCTGCTAGAATTTTTAAAGCAATTGCTGATCCACCAACCACGAGCTTGCAGCGTTTGAAGGTCAAACTCTATGCTCTTAGCAGGGGAAGCTCTTAACACTCTCTAACATCCCATATGAAGCTTCTGTGCTTATTTGACAGTACCTTTCACCCTTTTACTTGTTTTAGGGCTTGACAACTGGTGGGCTGCCTACTTTCATCGATGTTGGGAATAGCTTTGGTGCCCCAGCAATTGTTGAAGATAACTTGATCCATCAGGTTTCTAGAATTCAGTATGCAAGAAAGTCATTCAATTTCAACTTCATTAGTCTGGAAATTCGTAATGTTTATTTTATTTATTTAATGACCAATGAACAGCTGACTGAAAATGGGAAGCGGGTAGTGATGATGGGAGATGACACCTGGATTCAACTGTTTCCTCATCACTTTAGAAAATCCTATCCATTTCCTTCCTTTAATGTGAAAGATCTGCACACGGTAAACCCTTTATTTTATGTTTATACAACTTTTTGGAAATCCTCCTTGATTGTCTATGTTTGGTTCTCCAGGTTGACAATGGATGTGTTGATAATCTGTTTCCAACATTGTATGAGGAAGATTGGGATGTTCTCATTGCACATTTTCTAGGCATGGTATGCTTGATATTCCTCACTTCCTATAGTTCTGCTACATCACTTCAAGCTAACTTTGCTTAACTAACCTTCATAGATATTTGCTATGGACTCTTCAATTTTTGGCATATTTTTCGTCAGAACATTGAAAATTCTGGTTTTAGTATATCTGTCATGTGCTTACCCCTTTTACATAGAATTTCTTCATCAATATACGTATTTTTCCTCAAATTTTCTTCAGAGAATCTTTCATTTTTATTTTGGGCTACTTTTACAGGGTAAAACAAACTGCCTACTGAACCTATAACATTACATTTTCTAGTTTGGCACAACTAAATGATTCAAAAATTGATGCTAATAGTTCCATGAATTTGTGGCCCAAGATCAACATGTTAATTTGCTTTAAGGTTCATGACTTGAAAATTTACATTTTTTCCCCATAAATTTTATATCTTCTCATTTATAAAACACAGTGACCTTATTGTAGTTATTCCCTTCAGGTCATCTTTTTCTGCTAGTTGTTAATATTGATGGCTAAACCTGATGGTCATTCAATTATGATAAATAATCCTAATTGGCTTTAACTGTGAAGACTTACTCTTGTTGACTTCCGCCTTTACTTTCATTCATAATATGGCTAGTGAACTTGATCTTCTATTGATTGTTGTGGTTTAGGACCATGCTGGACATATATTTGGGGTTGATTCTACTCCAATGATAGAAAAGTTGGAACAGTACAATAGTGTTCTTGAGGTATCTTTCCAGATTTACACGAGAAAAATTGCCCAAACGTTTCACCCCAATTCTTTTCATGTTTACCTAAGTGTTGCTTCATTGTGAATCTTTTATCTCTCCCTCCACACTATGATTGATTGGTTGTTCATTGTTTTCCATCAATGTTGACTCATACATCATGTGGATTTTTCAAATTTTATTTCTCTTCAGAAAGTTATTGCTGTGCTTGAGAGCCAATCTGGACCTGGTGGAATGCATGAAAATACGTATCTTCTTGTGATGGGTGACCATGGGCAAACTTTAAATGGTGATCATGGTGGAGGGAGCCCCGAGGAGGTTGTATCAAATGTTTGATTTGTAAAGTTCAACTCGGTGTTTTAAACTCGCAGTATTTGCTAACTCAATCTACCTTTTGCAGGTTGAAACATCACTTTTTGCTATGAGTTTTAAGAAGCCTCCCTCTCCGGTTGCACCAGAACTTGAAATTCCTTGTGAATTCAATTTGGTATCATTTGTCTTCCTGCAAACTATACCTTCAGTGCATTATGATAAACTATTATCATCAATGTTTCCTTTCAGTTTTGTTTTGCTTCATTGCACCTTTGTTGCTTGACTACTTGAGAATTGTATCTGTGTGTATCTTTCATTCTGATTTCAAACTTTTCCCTTTTATTATATTGCTCTTAAAAGTGCACACAGTGAGAGAGTAATGATAGTTGTGAATAAACGGATAGGATGTTTAAGATTAGTTGCATGAGAAGACTGTCAGGAATGAATACTCAAATTGTTAGAAATTCTGTCTTCTATTTTGTTAGACAAACTGGATGAATATTACCATTTTCAACTGACTATAATTTTTGCTGTCTTCCCTAGATTGACTACTCATTTACCTATTATTTTCTACTTTCAGGAGAGGAGGTTTTGCATAAGCAACTTTCAACAGGTCATTCTTCTCATGTAGTGCACTGGATAATTTCCATGTTTTTTTATATAAGAATCATTCAACAAATACAGATAATATATGGTAGTAATGGATAAATTTTCTGGTACTTCAGTCATGCACTTAAGGATTTTTTCTGCTGCAGCTTGACTTTGCAGCCACAGTCTCAGCTTTAATGGGCATTCCTTTTCCTTTTGGAAGGTGCACTGTAAGCTCCCACTTATAGGCCATGTTCTCATTTTATTTATTCTTGCCAATGCTAATATGGTGAGAGCTTGTGGTTGAATAATAGAGATGACTTTTTCTTTCTTTCTTTTTATTTTCTTTCCTTCAAATCAAGCTGTTTACTATTGAAATGTTGACAAATGTTTGAATTTCATAGAATTTTCAGTTTGACATTTTATGTTGACCTGTTACCAAGGAACTGATTCAAAATAACTAAAATTTCAAGTTCCAGTATTTGTTCTTGAGCATTCCATGTGTTTCCTATATTCTTCCATTCAAAATTCTGAAACACTGAACTTTACAAATGGAAGAGCTTTCCTTAGTGAAATATGGGGGGGAGGGGTGGGGGAGATGGGGGAAGGTGGCTTATGGATATTTTTTTTTCCCTCTTTACAGTATTGGACATGTCAATCCTGAGATATATGCTTTGGCGGCGAATACCTGGAACTCCAAAGGCAATTCTGAGGGATTTGATCAATATGAATTGACATCAAAAGAGTGGTTGCTTAATTATGCTAATGTACTATGTCTCAACGCTTGGCAGGTAATTCCGTGCCTGTGGTACAGATAATCCCTTATTGTTCAATATTTTTCATTGTATATTTTCTCTCCTTATCATGGCAGGTGTAATATTTTTTTTCATCATGTTTTGTTGCATCTCACTTAAATTCAACTCTTGGAACTCAGTGAACTTAAATGGTTGAGGATGATCCTACACTGAATAAAATATGTTTGATTCTACAAATCTATTCCTGGTTATCCCATAGTTTACTTTGTTCTTCGAAAAAACGATGAAGACAGAGAACAAAATTAGTTATATTGCATGATACAGTTTACAATCTAGCCTTTCCTTGTATTATTCCAATAACTCATTTCTCACAACTTCTCATTTAAGAGAGAGAGAGAGAGAGAGAGAGAGAGAGTTGGAAAATTGGAATCTTTCACATAGTTTGACAGAACTACCTTTTTCTTTTTGTAATTTTTTGCACATTTGGCTAAGTCACACTGATAATCTTAAGAATTACGGGCATTTGGGAAAGAATGATATGAAAACTTCTTTTTGCTGTGAATCCTATTTGTTTTGCCAGATGGTAGTGAATAAACTCTAAATCACTGAAGTAGTTTTATATATCAATCTTTTACAGGTGAAGAGATACATTGATATCTATTCAGCTTCATCTACAATAGGTTTTTCATCTGAAGACATCTCTCGGATAGCTGATATGTATGAAAAAGCAGAGAGGACTCTCACACAGATCAAGGATGGTGCCTATTGTACAAGCAAGAGCAATGATTTATCTGCCCTGAAGAGCCAAATCAACTTATATTTCAATTTTTTGACCAGTGTTGCTGAGCTGGCTCGTTCAAAATGGACTGAGTTCAATCTGCCAATGATGTTTGTTGGGTTGGGAATGATGCTTGTATCACTCTTTGTCCATGGCCTTGCCATCAATTGGCTGAGTAAAGCTAGTGGTGTTTCCCTTGGTCCATGTGGAAACTCTGACATTTCCCTGGGGCTAGTTTTTGCCTCTTTCATAGTTCTGATTCGCATGTGGAGCTTGTTCTCAAATAGCTACATTCGTAAGTTTCTATCCTTATTCTTCTTGGTGCTTCTGAAAGTTTTTGCTCTTAAAATGACTTCCCCCATACTGACATCATCTTTACGGGTGTTGAATCTCAGTTGAAGAAGGAAAAGTAGCAAATTTTCTTTTGGCTACCACTGGACTCATCATGCTAAGATACTCGATGATGAGGCAGAAGATGCGCCTTGAAGTAGGTAGCTCTGTTTCTCTTGCAGCATTTAATATAAGAATGCCAGTGCAAGCTCATGATTTGCCAACTTGAAGAAATAAAATCCCTTCTTTTTTGTGCTTAAATTTTCTTAAATTTGTGCAGGTGGGACTTTTTCTTACTTTAGTTGCAATCATCAGATTTACCATTGAAATTGGGCTGTTGAAGCAGGCTGCAACTTCGGCCTTTCTGCATTTTAACCCCTCCTGGATGCTTGGGATTGACATAAGCGGCCCTGTATGGACGCAAATATTCAAACTCTTGCCCATTCTAACCCTATTGCTTTTGGCCCATTCACTGCACAAAACCATCGCTAATGGTTCTTCCAGTGTGATTTCAAGGATAGTTCTCTTAGGAACTATTTTGAGTTACATTCTCATAGCAATGCAATGGGCCTGTGAGAGCAGCATGTTTTGCCTGGTCTCCAATGGCATTGGGAGGAATACTCTTCCAAGGATAATTTATGCAATTGGATTTGGACAGGTCTCACTGCTTGCGTTAAGTAAGATGTTCTGTCCGGAAAAGGCTGTATTACAAACTTACAAAAGAGGCTTAGTTTCCGACTCAGTGACAATGTTATCTGCATGGAGTTCGACAGTGATTATAATATCGGGACAGCAGGGTCCACTGGTGGCTTTAGCAGCCTTAGTTGGAGGTTGTGGCCTTTTTTGTCCCCTTCCATGCAGATTTGATCTCCTGTTGATTTGAGATTGGAGTTTCTTGACAGATTTATAAAATATTTATTCTCTTAGGCTACTGCATAGTAAGACTTCATGACTTAGAAGGGAGCAGCAGTGGAACTCCTCAAGTTTTAGCTGTTAATCCTCTATCAGTGATGCAATGGTCCCTTTTTGCATTATGTCTCTTTTTCTGCACTGGTCACTGGTATGACATTCACTCTTCCATAGGCAAATATTTTTCCTCTTAAAGATTTTCCTTTTGATTTTACATGATGTATACCATATCAAGTCACTTACTTATTGGTCTGATGCCCTTTCATTTTTTGCTAATTATTTCCCTAACCTGAAGCTACTTTTCCCATTCAGGTGTGCTTTTGATGGTCTCCGGTATGGGGCGGCCTTTATCGGGTAAGTTTGCATTTGCACTTTGAGTAAATAAGTTTAGATGTTTGCTCACTTATTTGTCCAGACTAGTTATCTGATTGACAATCATCCTTCCACGCAACTTTATCTCATTGACTTGTTGAGCTGTTGCTTTAGTGGTCGGTTTTGTGATCATGAGCTAATAATTCTTGCCTGCACTTTTATGTCCAGCTTCGATGAGTTTGTCCTCATACGTCAAGCCATTCTTCTTACAATCGACACATTTGGGTTCTCACACATTCTTCCAGTATTCGGACTGCCATTTCTTCTCTTGACTGCAGGTGATGAACCCAAGAGGTTTCCTTTTGCAAGGTTGTCAGTGGTAAGTCCATATTGTGCTTGGAGTTTCACCCTGCTGCATCCCATCTTGTTTTCCTAACTCACCATTAATCAATGCCTTTCATGACAGATCTACATGATATATGGGTTTATCATTGCTGCAACAACCACAGCAACCCTATTATGTGTCACGATACATAGGCGGCATCTGATGGTATTTCGACATTCCATTTTTTTCCTCAATTTCTCCACTATTTTGCTCCAACTATTACATGTTACATCCAGATCCAATTCTTCTGTTTATCAGGTCTGGGGACTGTTTGCCCCGAAGTTTGTGTTTGATGTGGTGGGTCTCATGCTGACGGATTTGCTGATATGTTTGGCTTCGATGTACTTTCTCAGTCAAATCAAAGATGATCCAGTGCATGACCGCAGGAAAGTGAAGTAGAAGGGAAATGAGTATCTACACAATTCATTCCATAAATTTCTACCATTCTTGATTTCGTTTACTGATGATGATGTGCATAGGAAGGGGCGGACTAATTTCTTCAAGATCTTTTAGGGCAGAAATTTTGCAGAACTGATATCATCATATTGTTTGGTGGATTGGATTTTATAAATTCTTTGTGGAATAGTTTGGTGCAAAATCAGACAACAATCAGTTTGCTCCTGAAAATATTTTGTTAGACAATTATGTATTTGGAATTACAGTGAGTCATGACCAATGGATAAAACTCTGTTTATCATGGATTTTCTTTGTTCATAAAACTTAAATCCAAGATGTTTTTTAAGTGTAAGATGCTTTAAATCACCCAGCCAAGCCATGTTGGTTGAATTCCTCTTCTATTGCATTGTTGGTTCATTCTCTCCAATCTTGGTGGCCTGCTGGTTGAAACTGTAAGAGATTCTTGTTCTAGCAACAGCTGTATGAAGACTCTTCCCCGTCATAGCCGATGGATACAACTATTTTGTAATCACGCGCTACACTTATAGATCGACAATTGTGATTGTTTTGGATGAGAACACTTTCAACACATTTGTGCCGCAACATTGGAGAGGCAAGGGGACCATCCAATGATGGGTATTTGCTAAGATCTGGGCACCTTTATTCGGTCAGTTGGAAGCAGCTGTAAAGGTTACGACTATCATTATGAATCATAAAGATCAAAAGATGTATCATGGTCGATCTAGTTCGTTTTGTCGATATGTATCATGCAACTGGTTGATTCTTGAGATGTGTGAGTAGGATTCTATGCCGGTAACGTGACTCACGAACTTGGAGTACGAGCTTTCTCTGCGGAAGCTGGAGCCAGAGAGCAGAGACGTCTCAGGGTTGGCGTTGTTTGATCTCTCGGACTGGGAGGACTCCGGCATTTGATTTTATCCGCCACATACCTAACCAAAGAGAAATCAATTTCCTTTATGCTTCGATGTGCAACCAAATCATTGATTAAAAGGTGAATGTCGAAGAACAGATTCACCTTATACAGATTGACATTCAATGGTTCGGTTTCAGTGTCTCTCACGCTTCCGCTTCTGCACCACTTTTATTTATCTGCGGAGTCCCTTGAGCAGCTAAATCAACGTAAATACGCATTGCAGAAGATGGGTCTTCATAAATCAATCGCTCACTTCGTCAATAGGTAGCTCAGAGATCAAATCAGACCAGGTTCATCGATAGCGTAGTGACCCAAATCTGACAGCATGGCGCAAAACTTGTATAGAACATGCGCCCGTCCTTTCTGAATCGCCTGGATATGTGTGAGACAATTCCAATGTAGAGATTATGAACTTAGTAGTTTTTGAGTTCTTCAAGTGTCATTATGCAGTAGTTTTTGCTGCAACTTGCAGTTGATTGGCAGTTCATAGAGTTTTCTGCATGTCCGAACTATTTAAAGTGGTAACAAACACAGCAGGCATGATGACATCGCAAAATTAGACCAACGGGCCTGGTTTTGATTCTCACAGTGAGGCAGGTTTCTTGTGTCCCTTTTATCTCTCACCCTCGTACCCGTTCTAGTTGACAAGCATCAAGTGATTGTCTTTACCTCTGACCAGTTCTAGCAATTACTATAGGGAAAAAAGACCATAAATGGATAAAACGGAAGCCATTGCTCTCCCTGTATGCAGCATTTTGTGGTAAGAGGTGTCCATGACTCTGCATCTTTTAACCGGATCGAAGTCAGCAAGCGTCAGTTTCTGTTGTTCAGCAGGCTTCACTGCGCCTCTGATATGTTTTAGTGTTCTCACAGGAAAATGCCCATGAACAGGTGTTTGGAGAGGGATCATCTGCTAGAATTTTTAAAGCAGTCGCTGATCCGTCTAGCACGGGCTTGCAGCATTTGGTTGTCACATCCTGCTCTTGACAGTAAAAGCCCCTAGCATGCTCAAACATCTCATATGAAGCAACTGTGCTTCTCCGACAATGTCTCATTTGTTGCTCCGCAGCAGGTTGGCTGCCAATTTTCATTGATGCCATGTGTAGCTTTTGGTGGCCCAGCGACAGTTGAAGGCAAGACTCTTTCTTATCTCGGTTATAATTGTCAGATTTACAGACAAAATTGGGCTACAAAGTACTAAGGCAGGCTCAGCATGGATAAAAGCCACCGTGCTCGTGAACATTTCTTTTACTCTTGTCCAGTATCAGCCCTCAAGCTCTTGGCCCGTTAACTTCACGAGGCCATTGATTGTTGGCATTCCTTCTGGAGAGATTTCAAAGATTGTATGAACTATAGCACTCTACATTCTCATGAAGATGAAACGGGCGGCATGTGAAAACAACATAAATGACACGGCATCCATTTTCTTTATCAGGAGAAACACTATTTCATGGAAATTAGTGAAATTTATATAGTTTTTACGTGTTTCTGGAGTCCAAGGTGCCCCCAGTCCCCGACCCTGATGCAGTAGTATATTGCAGAAGCAGCATAATTTCCGGCTCAATGACCATGTTATCTGCTTGGAGTTCGATATTGATTACAATACTATAAACAGCTGATTCCTTCAGTGGCTTTAGCAGCCTTGAGGGAGATTGTGCTGACTCTTTTTAAGTGCGGATTTGATCCAGTCTCGATTTTGTTACGGCAGTCTTCCACCATTTTTTTCCCTCCCAGGTTTCTGCATATACGAGTTCACAACCTAGAAGAGGTTGCCAGTGGAACACCTCGAGTTTTAGCTGTTAATCCTCCATCAGTGTCACAGTGGTGCCTTTTTCCGGTGTCTGTTTTCAGAAGTGCACTCCTTGTTCGGATTCAATGAGCTTGTCCTCGTTCACCAAGTCATTGTTTCAGAAGTGCACTCCTTCTTCATTGTTCACACAATCAACACGTTCAGATTTTCACACATTAATTAGCCAATATACGGGCTCCCATTTCTTCTCTTAACTGCAGGAGACGAGCAAAAGAGTTCCCTCTCGTAGTATCATCACTGGCAAGTATATCACCTGGCCGGGGTTTCTCATGTTGCTCCTCTTTCTCGTTTCTCTGATCCCCGAGATCACCTATCTCTCCGGCAGGAGGTAGGTTGTACATGATACATGACATTATTACCACCTGCAAAAATCAAAGCTACCCTTACTGTGCGTCACGATACACGGGCAAGTTCTCATGGCATTTTCAGGGTAATAATATTGATATCCCAAATCTTCGACTCATCTTCTCCTGTATTAAACGCAACTTAGATTTAGCTCAGATCTGGGGACTGTTTGCCCCGAAGTTTTGTGCTTGACGTGACATGTTATGCTGCTCTCTCCCATGCTGACAGATGCAGTGATATTTTTTCGACTGGCTACACTTTCTCGATCGATCTGAGAGAAAACACCCAGTACCCGATATCACGAAAGAAGGAAGAACAGTGAGCATCTACACGATTCATTTCGTAAATTTCTAGACAGAGTTCTCGGTTTTCGATATGATGATGTGCACGGGAGGGAAAAAGGGTCGATTTTTTATGGTAGGAATTTGGCTGAACTTGTGTGGATGACTTTATTAAGAAGGATAGGGAACTCAACGGGGTTGGATAAGTATAATTCTGTGGAATACCTTGGTTGAGAAAATCAGCACAGTCCAGAAATATAAATTGATAATGATGAACCCTCTTTCCCTTGCATCATCGCTTTCTCCTTCCCAGCTAATGTCATAGCTTTCCATGTCCCCGCAGCCGTGGGTCCGAAGATGGATCATTCTCAAGAACACGTAACGGTGGAGTACACAGCCACCATAGATACTTAGCAAACAAAAAACCAAAAACATTGATTGCAGTTGGGTAACAGCTAATAAGATCTAATATGAATGAGAAGTGTCAAGATGGGTTATTCTCGAGAACACATAATGGTGAAGTATATATATATCCACCAGAGATACTTAGCAAACAAAACAACCAAAAACATTGATTACAGTAGAGTAACAACTAGTCAGATTTAATATGAACGTGGAATTCAAATTTCACGTGTCATCGTTTGAATTCCAATTCATCCCACGCTTAATCCAACTTATGGTGTTATTCATGGTTAGTCAAGATATGCACGTACATACATATACACCTATATAAGGAAAAGAATTTTTTTTGTGTAGAATTCTGAAAACTCAGGTGGAAGAGCAAGAAGACTGATTCGGGACCAAATAGGATACTTTTTTGCAAAATTAAAATTTGACCATTTTTAATATTTAATCCGAAAATTTTTAATTTTGATTAATTTTCTTTTAGGAGCAAGCCTAACCTCTCATCAGGAAAAGAAATACTAATATCTAGAAGGCATTTCCCCTTTTCTGAGCCGCAGCACGGGAAGGTGGTGGGGTCCCTTTTGATGGAGCCCCCACGGCGCGTGGCTCCATTCCAAGCGCAATCAGCTGCAAAAAGCCATGGCAATCATTTTGCATTATAATTGAAGGCGGGGGGCAAAAATGTAAAATAAAGGGCACGTGCGACACGTAGATTTTTCTCTCCTGATTCTAATTAACACGCAACTCCACGCCGGAGCTAGACGCCGGAGCTAGACGCTGGGCTCGGGTTTTGGGTCACTTGATATTGTGACAGTCTGAATCATAAAAATATTTTTTTTAAAAAAAATTAAAAGAGAAAGTGAGAGTTTTAATAACTACATTAAATGTAATTATATTTTAATATTTTCTTAAATTGGTCAGTTATAACACTTAACTAGTCTGAATTGCCGGACCTTAGCCAAAGCTGCTCCATCCGACTCGAGGCCATACATTGAAAACACCTCAATGATATGTTTTTGGCTAGGTAAGGATATACAAAAAGAATCAAATAACCAAATTGAACCATAAACTTAAACGAACTGAACCTTAAAAATCGATTTGGGACAAAATAGTTATCATATAATACAATTTTTTAAGGTAAAGTCGTGCGGTTAATTATTAAGTCTAAACGACCGATTAACATATTTGAATAGTCAAATTATATTTTAAAAAATAAAATATTATAAATATATTAAATTAAAATAAAATTGTTTAAAAATTTAAAAATAATTAGATATATATTTTTCTATTAATCTGTATTAAATTTCATCACAAGTAGATTCACTTATTTTACTCTTGCATATTTAATTTATATTTTCATAATTTTAATATTCTTCTTTTTTTATTATTTTCTATATTTTTTATTTCCTTCTATTTTGATTCGGTGTATATACAATTTATTTATTTATTTATTATTTTAAAAAGCGGTTTAGAATTGATTAATTAAATCATAAAACCGAAACAATTTAGTTTAATGGATGTGCAATAATTATAATTCAAGAAATCTAGTGTCAAAATTAAATTAAACTATTTTAACGATTTTGGAGGAATTTAGTTTTGCATGGCAAACTGAACCATGACCATTCTGCAGAAAAGAGGGTGGAATTCTTAGGTGCATTTGACTAGAGACGAGTAACGCAACAAGCTCACCATCGTATAGGAACCCATTAGCTCCATTAAACACTTTTTTTTTTGTTTCCCCAATTTTGAATATGATAAGGAATGGAGAAATAATATTCTTAATAGGGACGTATCCGTCTTTTTCCCAATCGAACATAATAACTCGACCCACGTGGCAGCTTTTCCATCGGTCTGGACCTTGAATGACTCCGTCAGCATCAGGGCAGGTGTCTCTGGCCTCTTCTCCTCAGACCTGGAATCGGACTTGAGTACGTAATCGGACCGGATCATCACCTCTCATCTTGATTCCGTCTGTATGTCTCAAGATCCACGTTGCTGCGAGAATTGACTGTATATACAGAGTGAGAGTCAACACCATTTCGAATTGGATAGTGGATGAAGAAAATGGAGGATTTCCTACCGATGTCATATCAGACCAGCTGGAGGCAGCTTGACTGCCAGAGGACTATTGTGCTATAATTGCACTCCATTTTACGTAATTTTGAAGAGAGATTTGTGGAGCAAATCATGCTTTTCCTGTATGATAATTCCAGTACGTATAGAGTAGAAAATGAATCACAATATACGAGAGAGAAGAAAAAGCACTTGAGATCAGCTTTTCCCATTTTGTTTGTAAGAGTCGGTGGTGCAGTACCCGACACGACCCTGTCGACGTGAAACCAGCTCGGCAAATTCGAAAAACACAGAACACAAAATCATTTTCGACACGAGGTGTCGGTGCGCCATGATAGTGTGCAAGAGGGATTAAATTAGTAGCAGTCTTCTCCCGTGAACGGTCCCCCCAACTCTACCGTCGGTGGCAGGCTCTGCTGGACCTGTGCCTCTCTCATTCTATGTTATCTCAATTGATGTTCACGATTTCACCCCCTGTATCTACAACTACAAGGCTTCCAATNTTTTACTCTTGCATATTTAATTTATATTTTCATAATTTTAATATTCTTCTTTTTTTATTATTTTCTATATTTTTTATTTCCTTCTATTTTGATTCGGTGTATATACAATTTATTTATTTATTTATTATTTTAAAAAGCGGTTTAGAATTGATTAATTAAATCATAAAACCGAAACAATTTAGTTTAATGGATGTGCAATAATTATAATTCAAGAAATCTAGTGTCAAAATTAAATTAAACTATTTTAACGATTTTGGAGGAATTTAGTTTTGCATGGCAAACTGAACCATGACCATTCTGCAGAAAAGAGGGTGGAATTCTTAGGTGCATTTGACTAGAGACGAGTAACGCAACAAGCTCACCATCGTATAGGAACCCATTAGCTCCATTAAACACTTTTTTTTTTGTTTCCCCAATTTTGAATATGATAAGGAATGGAGAAATAATATTCTTAATAGGGACGTATCCGTCTTTTTCCCAATCGAACATAATAACTCGACCCACGTGGCAGCTTTTCCATCGGTCTGGACCTTGAATGACTCCGTCAGCATCAGGGCAGGTGTCTCTGGCCTCTTCTCCTCAGACCTGGAATCGGACTTGAGTACGTAATCGGACCGGATCATCACCTCTCATCTTGATTCCGTCTGTATGTCTCAAGATCCACGTTGCTGCGAGAATTGACTGTATATACAGAGTGAGAGTCAACACCATTTCGAATTGGATAGTGGATGAAGAAAATGGAGGATTTCCTACCGATGTCATATCAGACCAGCTGGAGGCAGCTTGACTGCCAGAGGACTATTGTGCTATAATTGCACTCCATTTTACGTAATTTTGAAGAGAGATTTGTGGAGCAAATCATGCTTTTCCTGTATGATAATTCCAGTACGTATAGAGTAGAAAATGAATCACAATATACGAGAGAGAAGAAAAAGCACTTGAGATCAGCTTTTCCCATTTTGTTTGTAAGAGTCGGTGGTGCAGTACCCGACACGACCCTGTCGACGTGAAACCAGCTCGGCAAATTCGAAAAACACAGAACACAAAATCATTTTCGACACGAGGTGTCGGTGCGCCATGATAGTGTGCAAGAGGGATTAAATTAGTAGCAGTCTTCTCCCGTGAACGGTCCCCCCAACTCTACCGTCGGTGGCAGGCTCTGCTGGACCTGTGCCTCTCTCATTCTATGTTATCTCAATTGATGTTCACGATTTCACCCCCTGTATCTACAACTACAAGGCTTCCAATGCCCCCCCACTTCCCCAAGTTTGACGCCGTGACCGTTTTCCACCTCATTTTCCTCGAAGTTTACTGCAGTCCTGTGGGTTTTCTCGACGTCTACTGCATGGTGTCGAGGAAGATAGTGAACCATGACAGGTGTAGGATGTCCAGTGACTCAATGTGAGATAAAATTGATGTTGTTCAGCGCTATATACAGATTATATCATAAATAGTCTGTTGTATTCGCATGCCGGTGATGTGATAGATGACTTCAAAGTAGTTGATAAGCACACGAGACTGCCATTTGAGGCAAGATAAAAGCCGAAACTTTGCCGAGCATATTTTGCCCGATACAAACGGCAGGATGCGAAAGAACGCTAGCAAAAACTTCGGGATGGAAAACGAAATCCCCCTTTATTCTGGTGCTGCTGGTCACGAGAGCTTCACTGAGCGGGAAACTAAAAATTTGCAGTTCATAGGACCGAAAATACTTAATTGCTTTGCAGAGACGTCCAACGAAAATTGAATTCACTGTAACCTAGTGGCGTATTGAAATTCATGTGACTTCACTGAATTCATTCCATTTTCATCTAAATTCGGCTGCAATAATCTGTTTTTTTTTTCTGTGAAAATTGCTTCGTTGAAATTTCCCACATAATTTGTTGTCTTGTGCTGGGCTTCTGTCTTTTCAACTTTCTATCTTCTGTAGTAGCCCGCGAAAGGATTCCAACTTTCCCCTCCAAGACTTTGCCTGCAGTGGTTTTTATTGGTAGGTGTTTCTACTTCCTAGTTCAAGTGAGAACCCTTTTCTTTTTTACCAATCAAGGAGGATGCGGATGAAAAGGAAAAGGACATTCTTTTTGTTGTGCTTTATTGCCACTCTCCCAGAAAATAAAGGGCGAATTCTTGAGAGTTCCAACTAAGTGGAGGAAAACGCAGAATGTTTTCATTTTTCTTGAAAGATGGAGAACGGGGAATGGGGAAAATGTTTAATGATGTTGAAGGGTTTGCTTTTTATATATATATATATATATATATATATATTTCAAAAGAAACCCATAAAAAAAATATTTCTTTGATGGCCGCTGGCCATAAAGATGTAATGTTAAAGTTTAAAAAAGAAAAGACTTGCATTGTGCTAACTCTCTCTCTATCCCATGTTCAAATCTAGCATTTTCTTCCATCTTTGCTCCTCTCGCCCTCTATCCTTCTCTCTGTTCAGCTTCAACGAAAGGGAAACTCAGAAAGAGCCCAAACTCAGCTAAAGAAGTTTGGGTTTTTTTCCCTCCCTTTCCCTTATTTGTGTTCTTTCCACATTATGATCAGCGAAATGAGGACTAAAGCTCGGAAGCTGATGTGTGTCCTGATGGTTATGGAGCCTCTGTGGTCTTATTCTGTGTATGGGCTTGATGGTTTGAATGTGACTGAGCTGCATGATGAAGCAGAAGGATATGGTTATGGAGCAGGCAGGAGGCCATTGATGGTGGGTCTTAGCCTTATTTATGGAGCTGCAGCTAAAGGAGCAGGTCTGCTATTAGGATTTAGAACTGCAAAGTGCTTCCTTTTCTTTTTCTTTTTCTTTTTTTCCGGTACACATGATGTAGCTAGTCGTCTCATTACTTCCGTTAGATGGCAATACTAAACTGGTATGGGAAACTAATACCGAACTAGGATCTCAGCTTTGGTGATATAAGCATGCCCACACTGGAGTTCTTATGACAAGTTTGGCACGAAGCAACGGAAAACAGATTGGAACGGAATCACTGCACTATGATACTACTGTCTCATAGAGCCATTCCGTTCAGTTCTGTTGTAATGTTATGTTTGGTCGAGTGAGTAGAATAGGATCACCGTACAAAGTCAGTGGTTCTGTTGTGAGATTTATTCTGTTCCTTTTTCCTTCCATCCTGTAGAACGTAGCACTGGAGTTTCTCAGCCTGTTGGTGTTCGTGATGCCCTTCTTATGTTTTGAAATTCACAGTTTGCTTAGACGGGTCTTTACCGGCTTACCACCTCCATCGAGGATATGGGTCAGGAGCAAACAGTTGGCTCATTCAATTGGAGGTACCAGGATATGCTTCTCTTCAAAGTTAACGACTACAAAACCCCAGTGTTTGTAATGTTTCATCGCAGTTTTTCCAATGTCCATGTACTGTTTCTTTCAACAAAAGTTTGTGGAGGAATCATACTTACCATCCCAATTCAAACCTCAGTGATGATTTTCTTCTGCAACCAAAGCAAATGAGGACTTTGTTCTGTAAAAACATTCTCTCTTTTGCCAAAACAGGGAGGAGGATGGTGTGATACGATCAGGAACTGTGTCTTCCGGAAGAAAACCCACCGTGGTTCATCAAAATACATGGAGAAGGAAATCGCGTTCACGGGAATTCTTAGCAACAGACCCAATGAAAATCCCGGTCATTACTATCTCTTCTCTCTAGCTCTCTTCTTTGCTGATGCTTACCTGTTCTTTTTAACTAAATAGTTTCTCAAATGCAGCAAATTGCACAGAGATACTTATTGTACATTTGGTACGCGGATTTTAATAATTGCAGATTTTTTCAATTGGAACAGAGTCAAGATCCGTTACTGCGATGGAGCCTCATTCAGTGGTGACAGTCAGAATGTGGTTAGTAAGAGTAACCAAAGTAAAATACTCCAAAGAGTGTTTTCTAAATTATCATTGAAGTTATACTTCTTGGTGAATCCCCATTTCTAGTGATACTGGTGTTACTTTTCGGCTACTTCTCCTCGTTTATAGGCTGCACAGCTCTATTTTAGAGGCCATCGCATATGGTATGCTGCAATGGAAGAGTTGAAGTCTCAAGGGATGCGCCATGCCAATCAGGTAAACTTATGTTTACTGACCCTTTGGTTTCATTAAATTTTATCTAGCAATCTTTCTGAAGTTCCCATTCGGAAGCCGTTCCTTGATTCATCACGTTCTTATGACACCTCAGTTAGCTAAGTCATTCGCTTTGCCTGATCAATTTGCAATATGTTTTTCCCTTTTCACGAGAAGTTGTTAGTCCTTTTTTTATCTTTTGAAAGGTAAAAGTATTCTGTTAATCAAATCCAATCATCGGTCCCCTTTACAAAATGATCAAAACAAGATCAAATTACAAAAGATCTCTCATCACTATGGAGGAAGATCAGTTCCTATCCCTTAACCTAATGCAAATTACAAGAGATCTCTCATCACCATGGAGGAGGATAGATTACTACTCCTTGACCTAGTGCTGATGCCATGCATGGAAGCGTTAATCCAGTTTTAATTAAGCATATGTAGAACTAATTCCATGTGTATATATGCCCACCTTTTCAGTTGCTTTCAGCTGAACTCTTGGCAAATATAATGTCTTATAGGCTCTTCTCTCTGGGTGTTCTGCGGGTGGGGTAGCCTCGATTCTACGCTGCGATGAGTTCCGTAATCTTTTTCCTGGGAGAACCAGAGTCAAGTGCCTAAGTGATGCAGGACTATTTCTCGATGCGTAAGTATCAATATTCACTCCTGATGAAAAAGAAAAGTGTCAGTGTGCACTACTACTTGTTTCTGCTTCTGGTACATTTCTGCCATCAGTATCAGTGTCAATTATATTTCTTCTCTCAAATTGTCAGACTCGACATATCGGGTGGTCGCACTATGAGAAGAATGTTTCAACGTGTTGTCAATTTACAGGTGCCCATTTTCCATATCGAAATGTCCGTGAAATCAATCTTCTCTATGATTTTCAGCTGAAAGCAGAAGTCCTTGAGAATCTGAGATTCTCGTGTTTCCCTTTCAACAGAGTGACTTAGTCAATATTTGAAAATGTTTTATCGATTCTGCAAGTCCATATCGAATTTTTTGACTATTGGTTCTGAGGATCCCTTCTTTGACCATAATTTAATGAGCACCACTGAATGTTGCTCTGTCTAGGGGGTCCGAAACAGCTTACCAGGAAGTTGTACGAACCACCTGAATCCAACTCTGGTACCTTTTCTTTTTCCTACCAAATCCCACATTCTTAAGTAGTCGTTAGTCGTAAATTTAATGTGATTGCTGATATTATTGTCCGATTAAATTGATCTTTATCTGTCTTCCAACGACAGTGTTTCTTCCCTCAGCATGTTATCAACAATGTTAAGACTCCACTGTTTCTCGTGAATGCAGCTTATGATAGTTGGCAGGTCAGTTGTTCCTCCCGCAAGGATTCGGATATATTCTCCACTTCTCCATGTCTATCATCTTAGAAATTCGAAGTTCAATATAGCTGCTGGCCCCGGCATGGGCTCAGGGCAAATCAAAATAGCAGCTGCCAAGTTACTGAAAGAAAACATGAGCTGCATCCCTCTGGAATTTTTTTCCCATTCGATCCTCATCTTGCATGTTTTCTAGGAAAGACGGAAAACTGAAAATTCATTTCCGGGTTTTATGTATCCAAGAGTACGCCCAATCACCCAAAGTTTGCCCGTGTTAGTTCATAACATAGATTTTCTTTTCCCTCTTTTATTTTCAAATGGCTGGTTTATCCAAGCAAATAACTTAGAAATCTCTTCTCTGGACATTTCTTGATTCCATCTAGATTCAAGCCAGTTTAGCCCCACCGACCATCGATCCTAGTGGCTATTGGAACGATTGCAGAAAGAATTATGCAAGCTGCAGCTCTTCACAGATCAATTTTCTGCAGGGTTTATTTCTGATTTCCTTGTGTGCTTCTGAATTTCTTGCCAAAGCATAAGATATTCTTAGTTCTACTAATATGTCTTTCTTTTTCCTCTTTTGTTTCCCTTTTCGGGCAACATTCCAGGATTCCGATTGCAAATGCTTAGATCGATCAGACGATTCTCAGGCTCCTACAAGAATGGGCTCTTCATAAATTCGTGCTTTGCTCACTGTCAGACGGAGAGACAGGACACTTGGTTTGGCCCGAGCTCTCCTCGTGTCCGAAACAAGGCATGTACCTGGAGAACTCTTAACACCCAACAACTTCAAATCACTCTTTCTTGAATGCTCACCATCCATAATTCGTAAAACAACAACTTGCAGGGAATTGCAGAATCGGTCGGGGACTGGTACTTCGACAAGTCCGGCATTAGAGCCATCGACTGCCCGTACCCCTGCGATAACACCTGCCACAATCTGGTGTTCAAATGATTCATTAGGGATGCAGATATTGAAAGATTGGAACTTACATTATTCTTCCATTCAGGTTTTTAAGTTCAAATATTTCAGGGAAAATATAGAATAAGTACCTCACTGACACATATGTAAGTGATGAGAGAGCCATTGCCCATCGCATGCATCGTGAGGTTTCATGTCTGTAGTTTGTTCCATGCCAATATTAATACAGTAAGTGTTTTTTTTCTAAAATTGTCTATTTTTCGATTGATGGGCGCATATTGGCCTAGAATGGAGAGATGCAAGAAGTGATTATAGTGTTGCAAATAAATTCCCGGTGAGAACTCAATGTCGAGCTCCCTAATATTAAGTTGAAGACGGTATTTAACTGCACTGCATCCCTCGGCTCTGCTTGCGTATTCTTGGTTCTTTGTCTTGACAAACAGCACGGTTTCATGGCACTGAACATGTACAGCATTCTTGATCAGGATGGATACTCAAGAGTTTGCAGGAATTGCATGTAAGATTTTATGGTTCGAGATTCATGAACTGCACAATTCATTACCAGGAAAAGGCGCAGATGAAAGAATTAGGGTGAAGAATGAGAGGGAGCCTGAGATCTAAGGAAAAAAAAAATTGCTGAGACAATTGAATCTCCCATTATTTTGCCTCCGAAATTCACGACGAGTTTGTCATCATTCGGATTGTCTGGAAGGTCAAGATATGACAGCCTAGAGCAATGCTTCCAATCGATCATGTTGCACGGTAGGTGAAGGATTCATACCGGGTTTCTGCGGAAAATGGTTTTTCGTTGTTACCGAGTTCGACCCAGAAAACCAAAAGGGATATGGAGCGAAGGGCTCTCATTGGAAGAGGGGTCACTGCGGCACACACACACACACATACATACATACATACATACATACATATATATATATACATACTTATCAGTATCATGAGCCAATGACGATGCAGATGGTAGGGTCCCACATAGAGAACCAGAGAACCGGTTTGATTAACCAAACTCAAAAAATAAGTTCGGGACGGTTAGTTTGTAAATCTAAACAGTTTAGTTAATTGTTCGAGTCATTGAACCATATTTTAAAAAAAATACTTCAAATGTTTTAAATATAATAAGAATAAAATATAGCTATATTAAAAATATTTTGTAAAAATAAAAAATAGTAAGATATATTCTATTTTACTATTATATATCATATTTTCTATAATTTTATATTAAATTTCGTTCTAAATGGAACCACTAATATTAATCTTATATGTTTAATTTATAAAAGATTTTCTTTTTGTTGTTTTTTCTTTCATTTTCTCGTATTTCGATTTGTTTAGTTTTGGTTCGTTTATATTCAATTTGTTAATTTTTAATTATTTATAAAAACGATTTGAATTGATTAATCGAACAATAGAACTATCTCGAAATAATTTGGTTATATGGTTATGGTTTGAGGGTATAATGGCCGAATTAAACCAAACCACTTTAATGATTCGCCAAGAAAGAACCGAACTGAACCGATCCATGGGCAACCCCTCCAGATGGCCTTCCAAATCAAGCAAACTTTCAATTTTCAAGAGCTAGATAGATAGCATCAGAACCCCGGAAACTCACCTCCCTCAAGTCCCGTAAGTGCGTTGAAGGTGACCCGGCGCGTGAAAATCATTGTTCGCCTCTCGCATAGAACGGTCGTTTATTCAATTCTGGAAGAATAGATGGAACCAGTAACGCTCCTATGCGTTTTCATGGATACTGGAGGCATTTATTTATTTTTCCATAAGTTAAAATTAAAATATTATAAATTACAGCAGGCACATGTATTGCACGCGCGCACACACCACACATAGCATACTCTGCTCAGAAACTGCAATAAACCCTTTTATCAAGCATCATTCCTCTATCATTTCTTTCCAATATTAAGATAAGTAAATCGAATTCTCAACTTAAAAATATCTGAAAGAAACAGTTAATCGGTGGTCCGAATTAGCCTCTGCCTTGAACTTCGCTTCTTCAGATGAGACCCTCCTGAGAACATTATCAGTTGCTGTGAAATGTTGCCTTTCCCGAGCTGTGGTAGTCAGCAGAAATGGCACGTTCAGATAGTCAGGCCACTTCACTTCCTCGGAGTCACAGGGCTGTGTACGAGGTTGATCGTCTCCCATAATCCCACAGGAGAAAATTCCAAAGCTTGGATTCAAGTTCAAGCCCAGTGGGGACGGCGTGGAAGTGCTCGAACTCGCGCTAGAAGAAAAAGCTTTCCTTGGAGCTGGGGGATTGAACTTCGGGGGATCGAAACAAGACAGATGGTTCAGGCCTGGAGAAAATCCAAACTTCGAATCCAGAGTCAGGGGACTGCCCAGTTTTTTACTAGAGGTCAGGCTCAAATAATCAACAGCCAGCGAGCTCTTTTTGTTCGACTTCTGCCCATTATCCCTGAGACTTTCTCCACCCGGCACTAACGGTGATGCTTTCAGACCTTGATCTTCTCGATTGTCAGCTTTTGTCAGCTGCTTGTGGGTATTCGGATCGATTCCTTGCTGCAATAGCTTCTTCTTGATGCTCGAGTTCCATAGGTTCTTAATCTCGTTATCGGTTCTTCCAGGCAAGTGCAATGCAATTCGAGACCACCTGAATAATCGTGCATTATGATTCCAAAATGAGCTCCAGTTACATAGATATGTGATTTCTTAAAAGAAAATTTGAGAACTCCATCTACCTGTTTCCAAGAGAAGCATGGAGCTCAATTATCAACCTCTCCTCCTGTTCCGAAAATGTGCCTCTCTTCAAGTCGGGCCTAAGGTAATTAATCCATCGCAACCTGCAGCTCTTCCCGCACCTCTGCAGACCTGAAGATCAGAATGTCCTCCACCATATTAGGAACGGGCTCCAGTTTCCTCAAACCCGAGATTCATCCATCAAAGCACAAAATCACTTTCCTGTTAAACAAAAGAAACGATAAAAGTCTAAAACTGACCGGCGAGTTTCGGGACAGAACTCCAGCAGACGTGCCCATGCATCGCGATAAAACTCACAAGCTTCTCATCCTCGTCAGGAGACCAGAGGCCCTTCCTAAGCTTTTGCTTGTGACAGCAAGAGTGCCTTCCCATTGGGATCTTATTCGATGAAACCAACTGACGAAGCAATTGATGATGCAGTGAGAAGATACCACAGGATGTTGACGAAAATGAAACAGCTACAAGGAGTGGCGGGGATGGAGCATCGATGGAGGATAGGAGTGAAAGAGAGAAATATAAGAGAAGGCAAATGAGAGGTCACATTCAACATGAAGGTGATAGAGCTGATGTGCGTATTCAGGGAACACTTTAGGTACCAACGAAAGCGACGATTTATTCGGCGTTTACATGTACACATGGTTTTTCAATCACTTCCATGTTCGTCAGCTTACGAAAGTCTGCGTACTTATCATCTGCAGACTGAAAATTTATCAGAACGACAGTAGAGCAGGCGGCTAGGTTCGAGTTTCGAATTTTTAGTACAGTTTCCTTGGCACAGTGCACTTGACAGTCACCTTGCTTGTCCAGCAGGGTCAATATGCTTAAAAAACACACGTCAAGCACACAACCTCGGGAAATCGCACGTAGGGAAACATATGTTCACCGGCATGTCGGCCTTTGAAGGTTCACTGAATCAGCGGGATTCCAGCAGCAGGAAGAAGCAGTTGCACCAACTCGATCAGTAAGGGTTTCACTTTGCAAAGATGTTAGCACTGATTTAAAGTCGAGATATGTGGTTTGCCATATTCATATCTTCATTAAAAAAGAACTGAATTTTTTTTTGGAAAGACTCTTATGTCTACGGAAAGACAAGCGACCAATTGGATCCATTTATCCTGTGAACTACAGAGGATCGAAGGATCTTCCCCCGGTAGGCGCTCCTGCAATGTCGATGTATGAAATAAGCGGTATATATATATATGTATACATAAGATGCAACCATAGCAGCAGCAGCAGCTTACTTTTTTTTCTGTTTACATAATATAAGATAAATCTAAAATAAAATTGAAGAAGTGATCTATAAAAGAGGATAAAAAGTATAGATAATTTTATAATAAGAATCGAATTTATAATTTCTTAATTATTACATTAAAATAGTATATCGATCGTTATTTTCTCTGTCCATCGCTTCTTTGAGTCTCTAATACAGGAGCCATCCAACTTTTCCAAAATTCTTTCCATTTTCACATTACATGTATCTCTTTTGAAAAGTTCCAATGAAAGCAAAGTCTCAACCGCAGAGGTCACTTTATGATCAACTTTATGTACTCTCTCTCTCTCTCGCTCTCTATCTTATGGCTTCAAACATGTATTAAGGAAATGGGGGGAAGATGGTTGAGTATTTGCTGAGATCAGATGATTCCCAGAATACACTTTTTTTTTATTTACATAGATTTTTATAATAGAATGGATATTCATAGAGCTAAAAAAAAAGAAATCATGAAGAAAAAGAAAAAAATATTCATTAATGCAAATCAAATTCAACCTCTCTATCTCAAAACCTTATACCAACCACTCTCTCATTCTGTACTTATCATAGTTTGACAATTTTTTTACTGGTCTTTCCTTTTCCTTTGGCACATTTTCCCCCCTAAGTTACTATTGCAGTAGTCTTTCATATTAAAGAAGCTTAATCATCTACATTGATAAGGTGTAAAAATAGTTTTGGAAAAATAAGATAATTAAGTATCACCATCTATCAATTGTTGTATTTTGAGATCACTCATATATTATATTTAAATAGTATAAACTTTTGCATGAACATGAATCGGATCTTTTTTCACTTCTCAAGAATATTTTATTTGGTGCAAGAGATTGGGGTGGCCCTTCACATTGCCCATTGAGAAGGTGTCAACATAATCATTAAAATACATAATAATTTGATATTCCTACTCATCAATTTATACATTAAAATGATCCAAATATAAATTTACCTTTATAGTAAAAAAATGATAAAAATATAGTGGAAGTCCAAAAAGTCTAATCTTTTTATAAGTGAGTCTTAAAATATTTAAAATATTTTATTCAATTATATATATATATAATTTTATTATAATGTTAAGTTCAACTCGCTAATTTTCATAATTTACGTGCTGATGTGACTATTATATTATGGCGTGGTAATTTATATACTGATACATATTTTTAATGTGGCAAAAATATGAGGAATATGACACGGTGATGTATTGTCAAGTTGCCGATGTAACACAATGATGTGTTACCAAGTTGTTAGTGTAATAAGTCACGTAAAAATTAATTATTATGTTTTGTACGTTTTTAATAGTGATAAGATGAAAATGACTTAATAATATAATAAATTAAATATTTTAAATTTTTGGTAAATTTTTAGAATCTCTCATATAATTTTCCAAAAAAAAAAGTCCACACCAATATTTAATATATGATGAGCCCGCTCTTCAGAAAGTCTCTTAACTTAACTCAAAGAAGGAAAAAAAAAATCTGACAGTCACTTATAAGCATATGATATAGACGCATAGCCTTACGGGGCTTACCGCCACCTATAAGACTGAAAAATATGACAGTCGGACAAAACATTTAATATTTCAAATTTAAGTTTTTAAATTATTTTTAGCGCAGATGTGAAGCTGTAATGACAAAAATCTAATATAAATATTTTTATTATTTTATATTAATGAAGATACGGTGAATACGACTATATTTACTTTTACACTAGTTGATAGAGTGAATTTTGTGTTTGTAAATTATTTTTATTTTATAAATACATTTGAAATAATTAATTAGTATAGTATCGGTAGTGTAGGACAAATTACAAAGGTAATTATGACAATTGAATGGGTGAAAAAAATTGTAGCACAGGAAAAGCATGTCTCGACTTATTTGCAATGTAGACAAAAATCAATTAAAAAAGCATACAGAGCATAATGATAAGAAGGGAGACTCACATAGTCACATGGGTTACTAATGTAAATGCTGAATAAAAGTAATATTATTAATTGAGAGGAACTGTTATCACGGTAATCTTATCCAATTAACTATACAAGTGGTATGTGAAATTTTAGGAAAGAAATAAATTCATACAAAGGGATTTTTTTTTACACTCAATCGTATAGTTTTAAAAACTGGACTAGGTCGGCCGGTTTGACCGGTTCAACTAGGAACCGGCCACTCACCCGGTCCGGTCTTACAAAAGATTGAATTGCACATTCAAAGAGAAAAACTCGGATTGAACATGCCGATTTCCAGTTCAACCAGTGAATGTAATTGAACATGTAAGAAAACCAACTGACTTAAAATTAAAAAGAAACGAAAACCTATTATAATGTACCTATTTTATTTTACTATACTTATATTTATATTTTATGTTAAACTTTTGTTTAATGTAATTGTTATATTAATTATTTTTATTATAAATCATATTCAAATTATGATATTATGTAAATTTATTATTAATATTATTTATTAAACATGCGGTTTAACTCATTAAACCCCTAGTCCGACCCATGAACCCATACCTACACCAATTCTTTGCCCGGTCCGGTCTTTAAAAATATGCTCAATCGTCAAAATTGTGATAATTTATCCAATGATATAAAAAATGTTGGTAAATATTTTAAATTAATAATAAAAAAAGAATATTGTGCAATATCATATAAAATTTGTATTCCAACACTTACTATTATTATTCCATCACCTTCAAATAAGTGAAGATAAAGTAAAGCTGAACTTTTTCCTCTCTTCCTCTTTCTCCGTGGCCTTATCATCATCCATCATCCAAGTGAATGTGATCCTTACTGAACTTGAGCGGAAGGAGTAAGAAGACAAATTTAAAATTTTCAATACTAGTTCAATGCAAAATCTTCATTTTACACTAATTTAAAATATTTTCAAAAATTTTTATGTCATTAGCACAATCAACACTGAAGATGTTATCATGACATTATCGTGATTTTGATCATTTATATTAACAAAAATATATATTTATAATTATTTTATACCAATGAATTGCAAAAAATTCTTTTTCCAAAACCCCATGTACTATTTGTGCAATTAGCCCTGATTTCATCCTTTAATTGGTCAATTTATCATGATTATATAGAGTTTAACAGTTGATATTGGCGAAGATCGAGCCCGTGGTTGACGACTTGCATATGGGAATTTATTGGGAGATGTTAAGTGTCACTATTTCCACACTCACTAGAAAAGGTACATTGGTCTATCATGCCCTTGTAAATCCCATGCAAGTACAAGCCATTTATTAGATGGTCCTGTTTTAAATGAAATCAAGATATCGTACGCTTAATGGTTAATAAATCTCCGATAATATAAAGTCAAAATGGTTTTCCTTCCATTAATTAAGATGGAGACATCAAGTTTAATGCCTTAAGACACAAGATATGGTGTTACAATTAATCGGGCCACAGGGTTCCACGCTTTTACGTCACCTATTTCACCGTCTGGTACGTGCGATTATTGATTGATACATCATCATGTCCCCTAAGGTGGTGGGACAACTAATTGATTTGGACAGACCACCGGCTTGATGGAGAAATGTTCATGTGATTACGGAAACCTTTTGCGATAAGCGGCAATTGCCCGATCTTCTCGCTCCGCCCGGGCCCCCCCGGGGTCAGAATTCGCATCGTTCGTCGCATATACCGTGACACGACATGATCGAGAGAAATCGTGAAAATCTTCAACTGGGCAATTAGTACGGTAGTTTGTCTTGTAAGGGCAGTAACTTCACGGGAGGCTTTTTGACGGTAACGTGGACTCCGATTGAACCGGCCGGTTTCCAGTTTAACCAGTGAACCTAATTGAACCCATGAGAAAACCGGCCGACTTAAAATTAAAAAAACTATTATAATGTATTTTATTTTACTGAACTTATATTTATATTTTATATTAAATTTTTGTTTAATATAATGATTATATTAATGATTTTTGTTATAAATCATATTTAAATTATGATATTATGTAAATTTATTAATATTATTTATTAAACTAATCCGTTGAACCCCGGTTTGACCCATGAACTTATACCTATACCGGTTCTCGAATCGGTCCAGTTTTAAAAACTATACTTAATATTATAATTTTTTCTAAAAGTTAAAACCCTTTAATTTTTATTTATTATTATTACATATCTCATTTGTAATTATTTTACAATCAAAATTTACGTACAATTTAAAAAATCAATCAATTTATACTATCAAATTAGACATTCTCATTTTTCCCGAAATATATATAATTTTTAATATTCTCCTAAATATATATAGTGTTTACTTATTTTTCATAAAATGTTATCAGTATCATAAGATTTTAATGTAAAATCGCCCATTATACATACCTTCTTATCTCTCCCCTCCTAAATCTCTTGATCCAAATGCCCTACCAACGTACCTTTTTTCTCCTCTTGCATGCGTATTTCATATTTTCTTTACATATGGCTTAACATTTTTTTTTTACCAATTTCGTCCGGATGACTTGTCGATGGGTGAGACTCACTGCAAAAATAAAGACGGGTGTAAGAACATGAAGTAAGATGATAACAAATGAGACAAAAAAAAATGAAATTTATATACAAATTTTCCATTTTTTTAAAAGTCTAATCAGAGGCATGATGGTGGTTAAATCCTTCAGTGATCCAGAGATCACAGCTGCAACCAACCATGAAAGCGACAACATGCTATTTTTATTCTTTCAATCATACAGCACTCAATTAATTTATCATAGATATGCAGAAATTTGTACTTATTTGTTGAGCGGTTGTTGACTTATATGATACATATACAGACATTTCTCAGCTTGAACGGTTCGTTTTTCCTTTTTTTAAATTTATATTCCTTGCACGAAATTTTAGATTTTTATATAATAAATAAATTACACTGTTAGTGCTGCATAATGGGTCTTAAATGGAGAAAAAAAAAGATTAGATTTTCCATCGATGAAACTCCTTGGGGAACACTAACCAGACAATGGAGATGATTTATACTAGGAGATATTTAACTCTTAAATGAGTTTATTCAACTTTAACATGAATTAGTTAAAATTCATTTCATTTTGAATACCTGATCGTTCGTCAAAGAAAATTGTTCTGGGAACAAATTAAAAAAATAAGGTGCCGTGCCGGGCCTCCTGGCTCGGCCCTTGTCTGGCCCAATACTTCGCCTCGTGATATAAGAAAATGGGGTTGAGTAGGATAATTTTGGCTCGGTGCTCTTCGGCTAAGGAACCATGCAGGCCGCCAACCAACTCCTCGAGTCGATTGTGGATATCCTTTCAAGTGAGGAAGTGGCCGCCCTTGAAGCAAGAGAAGAAGGGAATGCTCGCTAATGTAATTTCATGGATGCATGCCTCATCTCAACTCGGTAGTTTGATCTTGAACCGAACCATTGCAGAAGCTAATCCAAACTGGTAGAGTTCACTTCTTCTGCAACTTGGTCTGTACTAGTGTAGTTCACTGTGTAAACCTCGACATCCACGAGACCAGAAATGATGCCGAGGAAGAGAGAACAAAGATCTCTGCTTTTACATCCTCTCTTTGATAAGAGAGAGTCCCTTTCTGGTACAAAAACTATCTCACCTTCTCCATTCTTGAACCACACAATCTGATGTTTTGTCATCCCAGGCCAGGGCGAAAGTAAATTAAAGGAAAGACGTCAGAGATCGATCACCGAGGAAGACCTGGAGGTTCTTCCCCAGTGAAACAGTAACCGTGAACCAAAAATGATTGTTCATGAGATTTAACCTATAGCTAGTCTGAGGTTGCGATTATTTCTGCCACTATTGCTTCCTTTTAGCTTTGGGCCGGTGGGGAAAGGAAGGTAATCACCATCAACAGGGATAAAAATAAGCATGATGATAAGCTTAAACTGTCGAAGAAATTCTTGGTTTTCATTGGAACTTCTCCATGAACTTCACCGAAACACGGGGATAAAATTTAAAGAATCTAACAATACAAGTTCATTGGTTGACTCATTTGGATCCTTGTAATAATATACATGAAAAAATTAGTACGCGACAACTTAAAGAAGTGTTCAGATGAGTGCTAACATGCATGTCCTTTCTTCGGCTCATCTATCTTCTTCTGACAATTCATATGCGGAAAATAAACGAGTTAAATGAAGAATGCTCCAAGACCAAAGCCTCTCTTCACCCCTTTTTCCGTTTTAACCCTTTCTTTCTTTTTCTTGGTTGGCAGCCGACATACTCAAGACAGTGGGATCGTATCTAGAGATTTTATGACACATTATGAGCACGACAAACACATCCATGAAGGCAGAGGAGAAAGGAAGCTCCTTAGTAATGGTAGCGATCAAGATGAGAGATTGCAGTAAGTGGCCTTGGAACTGTACATCATCGTACCCGCACGCCGTGACTTCTCCGTGCAGCGTCAGCACGCTGTCTTCATCTCCTGCAAACACAGAACAAAAAGGACGATAACTTTCCCCTAAGAAAGCCAGAGCTGATTCTTCTTCTCCGATATAGCATGTTCGTCCAGGTCAGAGTTTGCGTGGATCTCCAGTTGACGATTGCTCTTTTTGCACGATTCAAGGCTTCATCTGATCGGGTGAATACTGTCAAGATTCGACAGAAAAAGGTCAGGAGCACGGGCCTCAACTTTTCTGTTAACTTTCGTCTCCTGATCTTGAATCCTAAGTTTCCGTTTTTTCCTCTTTAGAGACAAAAGGATATATCTGTGTACCTTGCCGAGGCTTCTTCTCAGCTTATTGTTGCTGAATGAATCCACTGGTCTCTCGTCCCGATAGGGCAAGATCCGTAAGAGACGAGCAAAGAGGAACATCACTTACTCTCGTGCTTAAATTATTTGCATTTGTGTCGACCCAAAAGCTTCAGCCTAAGAAAGGCAGCAAACTTGTTCCTCAGGAAACAGAAGTGTCCCGACAACCCCACATTTTTCCTGGTTTGCCATGTCCTGCTCGACATGATCACGCTGTTATAGTTCCATTTTAGCCGTACCAAAGATGACCTCTGGGTAATCTTGCTCGGTAACATACAAGCGTACGTTAAGACAAGTCACCGTACGCATTACGCAGCCCGGGGAGCTATCTTGGATACCATGAACAGTAGAAATAGGAAAGAAAATACATATTTTCCTAAGTAACATCTCCCTTTTAAATTTTATAGATAAAAATTATATATATTAGAGTTCGATTTTTAGTAAATTGACTTGACTCAAATATCTCAAAAAGTATGCATTGAAGCACACACACCCCAAGAGCCCTCATATGTTGGTTGAAGTTATTAGATACATTTTTTCCTTACATATATAATATTATAATATTATGAGATCTCTATCATTAGATAAGCTAACTCTATTCGAATGTCAATTAGTGATAATATAACGGAGTAGGGATAACTTAGATCGAAAAACATTAAGAAATATTAAATGTGTAAAGCTCTTTTAATTATATATATATATATATATTTCTATTTGCACTATTCGGAGTAAGACAAAGAGGCTGTATGAATAGAATACTATTCTTTCATAGCATGAATCTCCGATGAAATCAGAGAGTATAATAGGTAAATGGAACGAAATTATTACAACACAAAATTATGCTTACAATAAAATAAAACTAGAAAGTAAGAAACATTCATAATTCATAAAATTAATAATATTTATGAAAAAAATCAAGTCTAATTGAAGTGAGAAAAATGGATCTTATGGGGAGATATTTGAATTGAAATGTATATTGAGCTAATATGGATAATAATTGGGATAATGAAAATGATTATAAAGATTATAAAGTATAATATAAATCAAATTAATTTAGGTGATAATTTTGAGAAGTGAAAATTAGTCTAAAACTGCCAAGATTTGCGGAGATAAACATCGGATAACGCAAGAACATAAAGTACGGCTGCGGTAATGCGCCTTGCGGTATATTTACACGATAAATTTGTTATTGATAAATACATTTATCAAAATAATACAAAAAATGCAATTATAAAATTTTGTAATATAACTAATTGGGATAAAATATCTTGATAAAATAAAAAATCATCACAAAATGATTAATAGTAACCAAAATTTAGTAATAAAATAAAATTTATTACAACATCATATTTATTAAAATGAAATTATATTCCGTTAACCTATATTGTATTTATTATGATAAAATTATATTTGTGGTAACAAAATTGGTGACGGTATATTAAATTTCTTGTAGCATCTTTATACGCTTTCTTCGTCTCATCTACGTGGGGATTTGACCTGCTTGCGTTCCTGTACGGCTCTTATGGGCTTTTACCTTTTTGGGTTTATTAATCTTTCAAATGGTTTTATTTTAGGTCACATATCTTCCTTTAATTTTTGAGAGAGCAATTTCTCACTAGCACCAATTTTATTTTGCCATTTTCCACCACTTTTTTATTACTTGAACTGAGGAAGAAATAGGAGAAAATGAATATAAAGAATACGATAAGTTTTATGATGATAATTAAATATATAAATTTGTAATTATTAAATTAAAAGCGATACGATTATATCAAACCCTAGAAATGACACAATTTAGCACGGCCTGAGTATGACACGAAAAAATTGTGCATTGGTCAGTGTTTTTAGATCGCTTGGGAGATCATGTCGTATATGTCTAAAAGTACAAAAATAAATCTTATAATAAAAATAAGATGATAAATTTTTTAAAAAATAATTAATTATATATATAATTATATTTTAATATTTTATTCAAATTATATAAATTTTATATTAATCGATCAATCATGAAAAATTTATTTTAAAATATAAATTATTTAATTTTTAAAAAATATTTATTTATATAATTAATACTATGCCATCCAAAACACAAAATTTTCGTGCTTGAATTGATATTTTCAGGCCGCATAAGATGATGCCCCGTCCTGGCATGGTTCAAAAATTTTGTGTTCGTCCGATTTGCCAGGTCTACCGAGCCCCCTTTCACTTCTACCACTTTTCTCCATGAACATCAGAAGTGACAATGGCAAAACCTCCAATTCTTCCTTATTCTTTTAATTTCCATATGTACAAGTCAAGAGATTGCCTTTCTAATAGCCAACCCTCGTGCACAAGTACGTCCTCAACTTCTCTTTTCCTCCTCTATGGTATATCTTCGTGCTGTCTTTAGTGATAAAAAATCTCCAAGGCACCATTCCGCCTGCAATCCCGATCCGCACTGTCACTGATTAAAGTGAGAGATGCTGGCAGAAGCAGTATGCATGCATGATCAGGACGGCCAAATTTTTTTTTTTATGTCGAGTTGAAGACATTACAGTGTACTACACCTTTTTTTCTCTATTCTTTTCATTCTTTCATAATTTTTTTCAACATTCCTGCTCATATTATTCTAATGCATGTGAAGTACACATGATCTAGTGGAGAGGATGGAAGGTTTTCGGGAACATTCGAATCAAAATGTGGGGCGTAATGTTCTTCCAAACATATATATATATTTGATTTAGTGTACGCAAGCAGCATTCATTTGAGCTAATGTTTAGGGGTTTATTTGGGATCATCAGAAGGTGCCCGGAAGGAGATTCATTTGTTGGGATGGGAAAAGCAGACTCTATCGAAGGAAGGAGGAGGTTTGGGAATTCAGCGTGCCGAGGGGGCGCAACGTAGCACTGCTTGGGGAGTTAGTTTTGTATGGAGATTGGGAAGAGATGATAGACCATGGTCTCGCATCCTCCGACCTAGATTGCGTGAAGATGGATCGAGGACAGGAGGAAAAGCACTGAATAGCATTGCATTAAAACATGGTGCTCTAGTATGTGAGATGGGAGAGTGATGGGTGTTGGGAGATGCATGGCTCGAAGGTTTAACTTTTTGGCGGGATGATTGGACAGGGTTGGGTCCTCTGAGGGGTGTCATTCACAGACCTTTAAACGAGCTTGAGGACACTAGACGAGTCAATGGTGTGATCAATGAGGAAGGATAATGGGATTGGACCGCAGTTATCCTTTGAGCTACAGCTACCGGTAAGCATCACCAACCATGTGGTGGGCATCCCTGGGAATCTGTTCCGAGAATTGGAGGATTACAGGATGTGGAGATAATCATGAAATGACCAGTTCGACACCAAGACAGCACACAGCATATTTTGTGGGAGAGAAGAAGTATGAAACTCGGACAACTGGATTTGGCGTACTCCAATTCACCAGAGAATACAACGTACACTTTCCTCGGCTGAGTAATCATCTGGTGGTGCCCACATCGAGCTTCCTATCCACTAGAGGAGTGGATGTGGATTCGATTTGCAAAATATGCCAAAGGGAGGAGGAAGACTTGGAACATGCACTGAGGAGCAGGCCACTGGCAAGAAGTGCAGCATAAACTTCAAGTTCCTATATCCTAGGCAGCGACCTTCAATGTGGGGATAAAAGAATGGTTGAGAGTAAATGCAGAAGCGTACGAAGTGCATGCAGTGTCATTTTCTGCAGGAACAAGAAGCTCACACCAGGAAGGAGGAGATCTTGGTTCGATAATGGACACCACCTCAGGGGCAATGGATGAAATTGAGCTCAGATGGAGCAGCTAATAGGGACTCGGGTCGTGTGGCCTCAGGGAGTATCATTCGAGACTCGGATGGGAGATGGGTTCGAGGGTGTGTTAGATTTCTTGGAAATGCATCTAGTACGTAGTCGCCGAGTTATGGGGGTTAAGAGATGGATTGTTATTAGCTGGGAACCTAGGAATTGATGCGCTTGTTTGTTGAACATCATGCATTGTCTGTCTTACAGCCTGTGGTTTCGGTTGAAAGCGGAATGTTCAATTAATCTCGATTTGGCCCATCATGCAATTTTCAACCATCTGCGTTCTCTTTCGCAAGTCTATAAAGGTCGTACGCCCATGAACTTGCTCGCCGGTAGCTCGGGCCTAAACTTATTCATACAAGATATTAAACGCTACCAGTTCGCACCAGTGGTCTAGTGGTAGAATAGTACCCTGCCACGGTACAGACCCGGGTTCGATTCCCGGCTGGTGCAAATGCTTTTATTTTCATTTTCCCTTTTCGGTTTTTTGAATCTGAACTTTGCTCCTTTGCTCCTGACTATATGCCCGCTCAGTTATTAGGCTATTCAACAGAATATAGACAAAGAAATGCTAAAGCTGCGACCCTGCGTAAGATTACTGAAATCGAAAACCATTCTTTGCACACCCTCAAGGATCCTGCATATTCCAATGACTGTTACAATGCAGCATGAAAGAAATTACTAATTGTCATTTGCTCTTGCAAAACTTTGCTTCCGAGGATCCTGCATAACTTTGCTCCTTTGTTCCAGACTATATGCCAGCTCAGTCACTAGGCTATTCAACAGAATATAGAGCTAAGAAATGCTGAAGCTGCTGCGAGCTGCTTAAGATTACTGAAATCGAAGACCAAGGGGTGCACACCCATGAACATGTCCCTCTGAGGAACCAGCAAATTCCCAATGAATGTTAATGCAGCATGAAAGAAATTATTAATTGTCATTTGAATAATGCTGGAAAAACCTCTCTTGCAGTTTTTCCAGGAAGATAAGAGAAAGTCACCTGCCAGAGAGGACCCTGTGAGACGTTCAGTGGAAGGGACCTGCGTATATGCAGATTGTCTGGCTCTTCTCTTTGACTCTTGAGTATGGTGTAAAAGGAAATCATACAGACTTTTGATAACCAGAATGAGGAAACAAAATGAAAATTAGATCTATTGTTGTGAATGAAAGATGCAATTAAGCACCAGATCAATGGTTGAACGGGGACGTACGCCTTATGCAGTAGCCAAACTGGATCAATGCCTCATTCCATGAATTGCATACTAGATTTTTTTCTAATTTGACGGTCTTGATCAGATAAATTCAAGGTAGGGGGATGAAAATGGAAACCGAAAACCCAAAGTCCATGGATTACTAATGATGATATGAAACAATTTCTTATGAATAACGATTCATAGCTATCCATTGAATTATCAGCAACAAGATACATCCTCACCTCATACCAGAAAGGTTCTGATGGTATGATGTTCAGAGAGCTGGTTTTCTGAAGATCCACACTTTCCAAGCACCAGAGATGACAGCGACAATTTTGAGCTACTGAAAAGTACGTGTCATCACCCCTGAAGTGCTTCCAATCAAGGCCTCCAAAGGTGACTTTCCTCCCATGTCTTGGATGCAGATCCCGACTCTACCAGATAGAAAAATATTTCTTGTTCACATGATTTTTCTCTATCATATTGAACCTGTTATTTGCAATGTTTCGATGAAGTAATCGAGAAAATCAACAAAGAAACATAGGAAGAAAAGGCTATATGAAACATTGGAAAATTTGTATTGCAGGGGCGTGACTAGCCCAACAGAAATATCTTGAAATTTCAGCCCGAGTACACCTTCAAACTGAGAAACAGGAACAGTAAAAGTTCCTTCTTTGTGGCCTCGACAAACTCTTGAAGAATAAGATCACATATCAAAATGATGGTCCCAGAAGAAGTTGAGTTAAATTTGCAGTATCAATTAAAGAAACATTTGTGCCCACTTGATCTTTGATGGCGAAATCCTCAGTTTCGATCTTTCTGATTGGACATTCCAGAAACAGAACCAGATGAATAATTATTTTGCATGGTATTCCTGGCACCACGAGAGCAACAGCACATAAGTAAACCTTATTTTTTGAAACGCCACCAAGAGAAAACAATACAGGTATATATGGGAGATTTTGGAAGAGAAAATTACCAAATCTTGGACCAACCACTTGACAGCTCTGCACTGTATGTAGCGTGTAAACAGCAAGCAATCTACATCAAAGAACTTGCAATTCAATGCCTATTTATAAACTAAAACTTACATGAATATTGGAAGACATTAATCACTGACTGCAGAACTTACAGAAACAAAGGCAGTTTGAAGAGGGAATCCAAATATTGGAGCTCCCATTGTCAGATATGACCTGACACCCGTGTGGGGGTTGACCCAATTCTCATCTCTGTGTAGTACTGCATTTCAAGATAGTCATTTTTCCCTTTTCCTTCGGTATGCTTCATCCACATTCGAACTATTTCTGATTATATTTTCGCCTAATATGAAGTTTCTCATGTATGGTCCACCAGGTGATCATTGGAGCATCACACTGTTCATGTCTTAAATCCAGCTTCTTTAAACCGACTATCAGCAGTCCTTTTCAAGGGACTCATGGGAGCTAAAGAGCTTGTCCGGAGAATGATATCATCATTGCCACAAGAAGGGCTATATAGCTGTTTTCATTTATACCCATCAATCCTGGTACCTATGCAATCAAACTCCATAAGTGAAATAACAGAAACTATCAGGAGAACCTTCTGCAACTCATGACAATCTGTTAATGGGGGTGTCCATGATCATAACCCTTTGACATTATCAATACAATAAGAAACTTATCTAACGTGTTGAATTATTCGCTACATGAGCCTTAAGTACAAGGTTCGCAAAGTTGAATGTAAAGACTACATCATGTTCTATTTTTGAAGTCCTGGTGGGGTTCCCATTCGTTTTTGCCAGAGAAAAGTGCATCGTCAATAAACCCACTATTCCTTTTGTTCTCTTTTGGCATCACTAGCAAAAAATCGATATGGGACGATCTACGGCCATAATATCCAACCTCTTTCTGCATTTCATATGCTCTTCCACATAAGGAAAATGGGAAAATGAACTTCTAATCTTTCTGTGATCTTAGTTGGGAAATTCTCATTTTGCTATATGTCACTTTGTGCCATGGAGATAATCTTCCAGGATGAGAAGTCGGTTAGTCAGAGAATTCAAGCACTTTAAGGAAATATGCATTTCCTGCAGATCTGTGGTCGATATATAGCCACTATGATGTCAAAGTATTGGATGGAGAATATAGCTAGAGCTTGCATCCCTTCTCTTCCTGAGGTCAGGCCCAGGACTGCAAGATATGACCTTACTCATATGCAACTGGCTCACTCGGTAAGAATTAATATCTATGCAGTTTGGGTTTGACCAGTACATGCATCATCATTGAATTTTTCCCTGGATTTTTTACTGCTCATACTTGATTTTGAAAAAGGAGCTTGAAATGGGTAGCCTGCCGCATAGTGATCAGGGTCAGAAGAGTTTTCCTGGTGGCTTTAATGTTCCATTACTACTAAATGATGCCGAAGCAGGGCATAAGGTAGATATGGTGATCCACTCGCTCATTAAGGTCTCTTCTCTCTCTCTCTGGGCCTCTCTTATGCAGCAAAACCGGAGCTTCCAAGCTAGTTAGACTCTACCAGACAGTTTGGCATGAACTAATGGTAGAGGTGCAAAATATGGCATGTTCAGAGCACACATTCTGGTGCAAGCTGGATGCTTTACTGCAGATGCTGCAAAGCCGAATGAATTAGGGAAAGATTTACTACAGCTAGTAGCAAGAGTGTCACAACACCTCACTGAATTTAGTTAGTGATGTAAAGTGCATCAAGTTCATATTACAAACCAAACTTATTCTGAAAGTACTCTGCCTAGAGGTGATGATGTATAATATGGTTAAACTAGCACGGTAGAACTGGATCTGACATGTTATTTTCCTCTCCCAAAGCATATACTAATTGGCATACTATACTAGTAATTTGATTCTTTGGTTTCATTAGGAGTTAATTGGGCGTGACTAATCTAACTCAAGTGGATCAGCCCAATCAATAAAGGTAAATTTCATTCAATATAAATTTTTTTAATTTATAATATTCAGTCCAAAATTATTTTAAAAAGAAAAAAAATATCAAATTATTCCTTTCCAAGTTTCCATAGCATTTTAGTATATATAAAATCCTATCCAGTGGACATTCCAACAGTTCAACGTGGATACGGTTGTGAGCTCCCCTCCAGAGTTGGCGAAATCATGGTAAGGAAAACGTGAAGCAGGCAGCTCTTCCTGTCTTTTGGAATCCCCGTCACTGGAGTCCCCATTAACAAGGGCGAGGCCACGGAGAGCTCCTAAGCTGATAGCTCCGACCGCCGCGGCGGCAGGTTCGTCGGCGGATTTGTCGTGTCTAAACCCTACGGCAGCCTGTGTCATTGCGGCCGTTTTTTCTGTAAGTGGTCTGTCTCCGCATGAGCTTTGACCCCTAGTTTTTTTTTTTCTACATGTCCATCATCTGCAAAACCTAAGTCTCCTTCATCCTCAGCCTCCATCCGTCGCCTCCTCATTTTGAATGAAGGATGTTGAGAAATAGGTGAAAATTGAAGAGTTTGCGAGGACCGCAGGAGGTCCCATGCCTTGCAGAATGTTGTGGTTTTGATCAGTTTCGCCTTTTCATTGATAATTGCTTTCTGGGTGCTCAGCACTTAGTGCAAACCATTCCGTTATTTGTGGTATGCTTTGTGGGAATTTGTTGCTCCGACGATCATATATATGTATATATATATCTTCTCTCTATTTTTCCCTCAAAGTTGATTAGATGTTTTCCCAACCTATGATTATCTTGGAGAATCGAATTGATTGCCGCTTCTGCTGTCTTTCTCTTATGCCTTGTTCTAACCCTCTTAAAGCTTGTTCGGATAAAGGGGTGTAAAGTGACTATGTTATTTATTCAGGTTGGTAATTGCTTTTCTGTGTGGATCCTCTTATTCAACTCAGAGAAAGGCCTTTGATGAGAGTATGGTGAAAGCAGATGAAAGTGAAGAAATTGAATTTAAGTGGGGTAAGAAGAGAGGAGTCGGTGGGAAGAAGAAGGAGGTTCGGTTTTATGAATCCTTCAGCTATGATGGTGTGGAATACTCTCTTTATGACTCCGTTTATCTCTACAAGGTATCGGAGCCTGAGCCGTATATTGGGAAACTAATAAAGATCTGGGAGAATCCAGACAAGTCTAAGAGAGTAAAGGTCTTGTGGTTTTTCCGATCTTGTGAGATTCAAAATTACCTTGGAGCTGAAGAGGTGCCTGAGAATGAACTATTTCTAGCTTCTGGCGAAGGTTTGGGTCTTGCAAATGTTAATCCTCTGGTAATGAATTTCTTTTGCTACTGTTGAAGTGCCTCTGACTTTGTGTGTGTGAATTTAGACTTCTTATTTGTTACCTTTGAGCTGTATTTGCTGATGATTCCTTGTTTTAGACTTTTGGGTGCTTGTAACTTAATAAAATGACCTCTGTAGCCAGAGATATCAAAGGTGCTAAATTGAATATTGTTACTTCAAGTTTGTGTTTTTTGACTCCTTTTGGGTTATGAGAAGTAAGTTGAGATTTTTTTTTGTTTATGGAAGATGATGGTTGAGGTTTCTCTTGGGTTAGATATTTCATTGCTGTGTCCATTTGGTCTTTGGGCCTTGTAATAAAATATATAGGAAGACCTCACAAGGATGCTTTTCATTTGATAATATCTTGCTCCAAGTGATTGGAAACATGCTCAGGTCTGTGGATTCATGAAGTTAAGTGGAATGAGGAAGAGATACGAAAAAAATTTCCCTTTTTGGCCAGATAGAGACAAGATGTTCAGATCATTATATGCTTGCAGCAATTCCAATTTTTTTTCCTTTTCATTTGTACAACCTGAAGGAACAGCCATGCCCCCCACCCCCCAAAAAAAAGTAGGAAAGTTTGAATGTATTAACAAGTTGTTCTAATTTCTAGAAGTTGATGATTTGTTCAGGAAGCAATTGCTGGAAAATGCAATGTCATTTGCATATCAAAGGATGGAAGAAACCCCCAACCATTGGATGAGGAGCTTCATATGGCTGAATTTGTATTTTATCGTACCTTTGATGTTGGGCAACAAAAGATATCAGATAAGATAGATGACAAAATTGCTGGAATTGAAGGTATCATTTATTTTTATCGAGCATTTTTCTTATGCTTCTTTGTTGCAAAGATAAAATTTAAAATTATGTGATGTTGCTTACCCCTGTATGAGTTCAGATGTTGTTAGTATAAAAAGTATGATGCAGATTTATTTTTGAGAACAGATCACATATAAGGCTAATCAATTTTATGTTCGTTTGAGGTCATGTTGGTTCATGACTTGCTTTTCAATGATGCATTTTCAATGGGTTATCTTCTTGTTAGGCTAGTAGTAATATGTAATGGTTGCATGTTTGGGAGCATGTGCACTATCATTTCTTAATACTATTTCAACATTTTAACAGTTCTGCGAGGTCTGCATGACATATGAAATCTATGCTGGACACTCAAAAAATGGAAGTGGACTCAGTAGGTCGTACATTTGAAGTTCTTGGGTTCTTTTATAGACAATAAGTTAGGCCAAAATTTCAAAAGGCAGGAAATTTCTCCTACTTTTAGAAGATAATAAACAGATGAAGACAAACTGATAGGTCTAGAAACCAATGAAGCTTCCTCATTCTCTAAACTGGAAGGGCCCAAGACAAACAAGTGCTACAGATAAAGCATTTATGCCATGTTCACAAAAAATGGAAAGAAACCCTCTATTCGTAAGAGTTTTATAACCATGGAAAGCAACTGTTTCAATTTTGGCTCAAATTTTTAGTGATTAGTTGAGTTTGTATAAAGTGAGATGCTTGTTGGTAGATTCACTGTTATTCATAGCAAGAGTTTAGTAATTATTGATAGGCCAAATATTATACAGCTATATGTCGTAATATGTCTTTTGTTGTTTGTGTAACTACTGCAGCACAATTTATATTTAATAAAGTTGGGAGTCGCAATTTTGATGGTATTTTGAAAAATAATGCAATCACCAAAAAGGACAGCAAGGAGGACAGCCAAAATATTGGAGCAAGTGATAACTCTACAATCCGCTCAAGGTTCATAATGTCTGATGAAAGGAGAGATATAAAACAAAATGGAAGATGTGAGGATGGTTTGAGGAAAGGAGATGCGAGTTTGGAATTATCATTTGTCAAAGATATATCTCCAAGTGAACAAATGTCTCCAAGGATCAAGGCCATTGTAGATGAAGGCAAGGAAAATTTTGGTGTCAAACTTGATAAAAAGTCTGAAGTAAAGCAAAAAAGACCTTTGCAGGACCCTGATGATGGTGAAAGACCATCGAAGATAGCCAAACTCGATGTTTCTATATCAAAGGAGGAGGGCAATAACAATGTTATGGTTTCAATGACCAAGCACAATAACAAGGAAAAGGCAATGGAAGTGCTTGTGAAACAAAAGGATAAATCAGAAAATCCTAGTGAAACCATTGAGAGAGATATAAGGCCATTTACTAGTAAGTCTCAGGGGAAGTCAACACTTTCCAATGCCAAGTTGGCTAAGCCCTCTTCCAAAGATACGGTTGATGAGGTGGATAATGTGGACTATCGGACAAAGCAAGTTACTCGGCGACCTGATGTTGTAAGTTAATACTTCTCTACCACTTGTATTTCTGTCATGTTTACTCTTGTAGGCCTATATTGTCACTTCAATTTCTAAGCCAATTTCTGTTGGATGACTTTTGGGTGCAATAATTGTTTTTCAATTTTTAATTTGAGGAAAATGCATTAAGGTTAAACTGATGGGCCACTAGACTCTCATAGAATTGAGACCACTTATTATGCATGTTACTGTAAGGCTGATTATTACTAACATGATAAGATATCATTATTCAATATTGTGCGAAGTTAGTCCGTTATGGTTGAGTCTTAATGTGTTTTCTGTCTGAATGTGCAAAACCCAATACACTTGATTTTGAATGAGCATTTAGATTATTATAACATGTCATTTCCACACAGATCAATTCTATATAATAACTGGGTCATGTACTCTCAACATCAGGATAACTCAGAAGCTATGAGACTTATGTGCTAGCCAACTGCGTCACCAGCCTAAGACTTTTTAGATCCTTTATATAGTAAATGGGTCATGTGAAGGTCCGGGGCTTCCTTACATGAACCTTTTTAGATCTGTTTTTACATGACACATACTGCCAGCCCTGCTGTGGTACTTTTACCATCAATAGCTCAGTAACCTACATACCTAATCATGTAATTCTTCAGAGAATTGGTCATGGGATTTAAAAGTGTATATCAGAGAAAGCGTTTATTTCCTGTCTCATTAGGTTTTGTTACAAAAATGACAATGATTTACCCTTACAGAGGGCCCTAGAAAAGTTGCTGCTGATGGAGCTAATTATTGTTCCACATCTACCATAATCGACAATAAATATCATGAGAGAGGTGGCCACGCCCTATAAAATCCTGGTGCACCTCTCACTCAGTAAATCTTTTAACAGATCATGCTAAAACTTAAATTTCTCTAATTTCTGCTGTTGTTGCTGGTCAACACCTATTCTGAAATTTATTTCTCATGGAGATAATTCTTGGTTAAATTTTTTTATATTACAGCATTCTTAATGAATATATTATATACTGAATTTTGCATGCTCTTCTTTTCTCCTTGCTCCAGGAAAATAAGAGCAAATGGTTCACAAAGCTTGTAAGTTGTTTTCCCTGCAGTACTATTTGGCACTTTGTTCTTCTAAATTTAATGTGAGGGGATCAGAGAAAGAGATTGCATTAGCATCTGGACTTGTTGATTTACAGTTCTTTTAAAATAAATGTTGGGAATAGTGTCTCCTCGGATATAAAAACTTACTTTTGCTTTCTTATTGTATGTCTTTGTCAGCCTTGGGAGGAACGGATGGAGGATGCACAAAAGAAAGGAATGCTGCTCCTGCTTCAGAATTTGGATCCATCATACACTTCCATGGAAGTGGAGGTAATTGTTTCTCTGAAGATTGAGAACATGCGTCAATTTATCTGACATGATGATTATTCTGAATTTATTCTATCATTTCTTGAATTTAGCTTATTTTGATGCTTGTTGCCTTGGCTTTAGTGGGAGTAATGGTGAAACATCATGATTCTACTAGCAGTCATGCTTCTTGTATTTTTGAAGTAGGCTATCAAGTAGATTGTCAATACCACCAATCTAGTTTTATTAAAAAATCTTTTGCTCAAGGGCTTGATTTCGATACCTTGTAGTTAATAAAACTAACTCTTGGATTATAGATCTATTCAAGCCATTACAGTAAACTGGAGCAGGTTTTTAGTAGTTGAGAAGGTTTACTTTCACCTGCATGTGCAACTTGTGTGTCCCTCTTATTCCACAGGCATAATGATGGATATGACACATTTGAGGATCTTGAATTTCCTCTTCCGACTTTCATTGCAACATTTGATATGGTTGTACATTACTTACAGGATATAGTTTGGCATGGCCTGAAGTTGTATTGCACAGCAAAGATGATTCAGCGTACTGCAATTTCTAGCCCTCATTCTGGTACTGGTCAACTTTTCATCGGTAATCTGTAAAATCTAATACTTGTGATCTGAAGCATTGTAAGATAAGTCAAGATTGTTCTTGATATTTCTGCTCCCAGTCTCTATTAAGTTTCATAATGAAAGTGGGCCTTATATTTACTTGCCTAAGAGACTTGGGGCATTCGTTGAGCTCCTTTATCATGTATTTCTTTGTCACAGGTGAAGCATTTGTAATATTCAAAACGAGGGAAGCTGCAGAGAAGGCTCTCAAAAAATTGGATGAAGGTTGCTTAATGCTACCTAATGGGAGGTATAATTCTTGGCATTTGATCTACTCTGGTTACTTGTCTCCCTGAAAAGTCCCTGGGCAGGAATTGTTAGAACTGCTGTCATTTCTGTTGTAGCATAAAAGCTTTCTAAGGGCAGCACTGATATATATGAGGGAGGATCATGTGTGCATTCATTGCTTACTTTGTCAATGAGACCAATACTTGTTTTTGTTTTACCTTGACTCAATATAATAATTTTGTTCACAAATATATTGGATTATTTTATGCGCTCAGGTTGTCTTTTGCTAACATGTCAGGCCCCTTGTTGGTTGCATTGGAGATCCTTCCTTCCCTGGCAATCAGCGAACTTTTCATGGCCATCTTGTCTTCTATAGCTCTAGGCACCCCCTCAATAAAGAGGTTTCTCTCTCTCTCTCACTCTCTCTCTCACACACACACACACATGCATGAGCCTCTTGTTCCCCTTGTATACAGGAAATTCTCATCATCACTTCTAGCAAAAAAATTCTCATCGTCAATTACTGCATGTTTTGCTGCTCTATGTGAACAGAAAGAAGCTGTCTCTACTTCGCACTGTTCACAGTCTAACACAATAGAGTATGAAATGGCCGTCGATTGGTGTTTGCAGCAAAAAAAATGGGATCGCGCATGGCAGTTGCTGTATGAGGTGGCTAGAAAGACTTCTGTATTTGAAAACTACTTTTGCATGCTTTTATCTTTTCCTTTTCCTTGTAAGCTTTATTTATATTGCCCTTAGCTAAATGGAGCGTCTTCTTTAACTTAGCAACAAGGGCAGGAGCTGAGAAAACTCCGAGGCAGTTTCAAGTTTAAATGATTCTACCATTCTAACCTGAGCTATTGCTACTATGTTGTGGAAACCAGCCTCAAGTGCAGTGAATTGTTCCAGGTTTCCTTCTTGTCCTATCTTAATGGATCTTAATCTTTGTGTTCTTTCCCCCAAGGTTCTTTTTATTAATTTTTGTCTTTTTATTTGATTCAACATTTTTAATGGCAGAAGGTCCAGACCATCTGATGCTTTTGAGGATCTGGTTAGTAAAAGATACTCCAGAATCTTTTGTGACTTTTAAGTTTGGTGCTTATTGCTTTTGCAAATTATGTTTCTTGATTATGTTGTTTTTCTATGTAGAGCATTTTGAAGTGGGCAACTTCAGATTAGTTGCCTTCTTTCCTGGGTTGGACAATTTTTGGGTCTAGCAGCTTTAGATAAGTTGTGATGCACAACTGCTATGAGTTTGAGCACCGGGAATCAGATACTTTCTGCCCTGCCAAATGATCTCAGCTTCTACTGTACTGGATCAAAGTGTAAGTTACATTACAATCTTTTTGCTGATTGGAAGTTGTTTCTGTGCAGAGTTTCTCTCTTCATTATGGGTAGTTAATGGTGCTCACAAGCCAGCTTTAACTTTTTGATACGTAGAAATTTAGGTTGAGCTTGTTAAGTGAGCTAAACTTTTTGAATAGCCATAGCCACGACAATAAGCTTGGGGCTAATAAATTTGAGTATCAACCACATTTTGTGTGGTCAATCGGATTATATTGGGTAAGGCTCCCTGATTTGGCAAAGATGATCTAACATAATGGTTCTATTTTTGCTGCCAATAGTCAAGGGTAATAGTAGAGTATGACAATGGTGTTCATTGCTAGTGTTGATAATGAATTTGAGTAAAGTCATTAATGGAGATTTTAGTACATAGGTGCTAGAGAAGTAACTGTCCTGATACAATTATATTTAGGCTGAGCAATCTACTTTACAAAGTTATAATTTTGTTCTGCAGAGCCATGTAGGTAAGTTTGGTAATTGGTTTGCAATTTCTTACACATAATTGAACACTGTTATAGGTGTGCATTTAACATGCATTTCTTTCTTCAGTTACAAAAAGAAAAAGCATTTCTTCATTCCAATCGTTCAAGTCCTCAGTCAGTGATGGGTAAGGTTACTGCCTTGCCCTACGCTATTGCTTTTCTTAACATTTGTTTGTTTGATATTAAAGGGGGATCATTGGTGGCTAAGTTCAAGAGAAGCAATCAAGCATGGTAAGTGAACAAGTTCTATGCCATACGATTTTGCTGAAATGGCATGGGAGTTTTATGGTTATGTGGTGTCTACTTGCAAGTCATTCAAGATCGGCTTGATGAAAACCAGAACTTTTAATTGGTTTTTCAAGCATGATGAATCTCTGATTGGGATTCCAATTAAGCAAGTTGATGTAGCTCAACTTGAGTAGCTTGCGAGCCTAACCTAGCTTTCTAGCTAAGTTACAAAATGATGCCTGCTAATATATACACATAATTCTCGGAAAATAGAATTGGAAGTGAATTCCGCAAAATAGAAAAGTCAAATTGACTTTACGTATCATAGCTATGTGAATATAGTACTTAAATTTGTAACTGACGAGTATTGTGATTTTTCCTAGTGCTCTGTCAAGTTGGAGAGTGAAGGCTTCAAATTTCCAACTTGTTGATGGTAAAATGGGAAAGTGGAAGCCACCGTGGTCTAGTGCCTTGATGACTTTGTGCGGGTATATGGGTTGCTGAGATGCTACAAGACTTGATCTGCACATAAACTAATAATCAATCTCAATATGTTATGTTTGTTCATGAAGACCATTGGCTACTATGATAAGAGGAGATTGTTCAAAGACAGAAAAGGCGTTTTACTTATCCCCTCAATCGCCCAGGGTGCTAGTGTTAAAGATGACGGTGAAGCCCCATGACTCACCTACTACTATGAGCATTTAGTAGCCTTTGGGTAAGGGCAAGAATGCCGTCGTGACACCATCGGATGCACGATGATGAAGTAATTTCAGACATCATGATCTCTGTTGCACTCTAAATACTAGATTTGTTCTTAGCGGGATTCTTTTGGGGGGTCGATTAACCCTGGTAAATTATTTTCACAGCTAAGCTTACTATTCTGCCATATGCCACACAGGAAAGAAGCGCAGTTCCTTGAGTAATTCCATCAGGGAATTGTGGGGGCTAAAGTAGGACACTTTGGAGCGAGCCGCATTTGTAGCTTTCTTGATGATTCCTTCATTGGTTGAGGATGAAGCTGCCAAGTAGTAGCATTGCTTGATTGTCAAAGTAAAACTCCATCCATTCCATTGTTGAAATGAAGCTAGAATTGTAAGCAAGCTGTGCAACCATAATTGTTAGCCGACAGAGGTGGCGGCCGTAGCACAGTAGTTAGCTTCTCCAGAGGATTGAGAAACAGTAGCTAGTTTCTTGGATTTCCATTGTATTGGATTACCTCCTAGTTTGAAATGGTAACCAGTTTCAGATTTTGACGCAATAAGGTGCCTAACTTAGTTGCAATATTACTCGAGCTGGGAGTTGCTTTAGAAATTGAAGTATCCGTGATGCTGCGTTCCGATGCCCTTAATGTGGCGGTCGCATGAACTGTTATGGAATATTGACTAAATGACACGAGTCCGGCTTGCTGGTAGTTAAGTACGTAAGAAGTCCTACTCAGTGACATGTCTTCCCATGTCAGGGGAGCAGTAGACACCAGTAAGCTGGTAATCTGGGCTGATACGACGATAGCACGAAAAATCGGGTGTCACAAAAATGTTGGCCTGGACTGACATGAATTATATAAATAATTCATATTTAAAAATAACATTTTATTATACCATTTATCGGTTAATCTAAAAATAGCATAGTTTTAAAAACCGGACCGGGTCGGCCGGTTCGACCGGGAACCGG
>CXYZ01003775.1:440149-467328 GCA_900006705.1 Sonneratia caseolaris | reverse complement strand
TTTTTCTTTTTTAAAATTTTAAAATTAACTTATTTTTTTACCAGTTCAATTACATTTACTAATCTAAGAATTAGCCGATTCAATAAGAATTAACTGTATTTATAATGTAATTTCGTTAATTTTAGAAACTGAATCAAGTGAATGGTCAATTCCTAATCAAACTAGCTGAACCAACAAGTTTGGTTTAGTTTTAAAAACTATGATAATAAAATTACCATTTTATATGGGAAGAAATTTTTTTTTAAATCACATGTTAAATTCTCATGTTTTGTCATGAAAAGATGAAGGAACTCATAATTAGAGCAATTTCTAGCGAAAATTACAAAAATTACGAAATTTGAACATTAAATAATTTATTAAATTTATGAATATGAAATAGTTAATTTAAAAAAAGAGTGAGACAACTCCTACATTTTCTTCGTATAGGCAAAGAGCTTTACGGACGTATTCACATTACAGCTTGTCCGACATACGTTGTATGGACCGACAAATTACTTATTTATTTATTTTTATTTTTTTGTAACTGGGGAAATATATATATATATATATATATTACTTGCAGAGGTTATATCACAAAGACCTAAGGAGGATCACATGCCTGACAGGATTTACTGTTTCGACCACCGTGGCCGACAACTTATAGTGGTTTTCAATCTAGTTTGGCTTTCGACCGCCACGACCGATAAATTACATTAATTTACGCAAGGTGGAGAATTGGGGACATACTCAACGGTCCACAGAGAAAACTGATACTAGCCGTATGGATATCTTCCATGTATATCATTAATTACAAGCCATTGTTTAAACTCAACCAATTTCCATATGAAAGTGGCAATCTCAATTTGTCATTATCGTCAACTTGCACTCAGCGCTCCCAAGGGTCACATTATAATCTACCAGTTTCCCCGTGAAACGACGTCACATCGGACCACCTTTGCTTGCACGCTTTTCCCTACTCACACCACAAACTTTGTACGTACGTGTTTCCTTTTTTTTTTCCCCCATTATCTTCGGGACCATTGCATTGCACATTATAACGACCCTGCGGTTGCTGTCTTAAAACCCCATGAAATAATAATTCACGAGCAACAAATTGTGGTGTTTTGTGGGCTTTGGTGGACATGAGCACGGCCGTCTGCTCTGTTTGGTTTCCACTACTTTGTCGCAAAGTGTTGCCGCTCTTGGTGCCATTTTCTTCCGCTACCGAAGGGACCCATGTAGGCAAAGATGGAGCAGACGGAAGCGGAAAAATAAAAGAAACATAGAATTCTATCAATAAGAATGTTACAAATTGAGGGTGACTGTCAGTGCATTTGATTGCTTTGCATTATCAAGCCCACAACATGACTTTTGGAGAGACGCAGCTGTTACCATGCTGAGTCTTCAGCATCTGTCTACATCACATATACGAATCGATGCCGCCAATAATTCAAGTTACCCGATTGATCTCATCTTGTGTCGAAGGGATCTCCACAATTTATTGTGGAGGAGAGGATCGTGAGAACTTGCAATGCAATGATCACTACGACGCCTGCGTGCATGTATTTTGCGAGAAAATTAATGGATGTGGAAGATGACTGTACACGGTAGGGGTTATGGACAAAATTTGGTATGGTTGGTGGGGTCAGGAGTCGAATTTGCAGCCTAAATTTTGTCATGTTTTGTCTGGCCATTAAATATAATGCTTTCTATGTTATATATGGAAATGGATGAACAAAATTGTAAAGACAATTCAAGTCTGGGCTGGGGACTAATTTATTTGGAATATGATGAATTTCACGGGCTTTGCATAATGTCCCAGAAAAATGAGAAAGGTATTTCACCGAAGCAACCCATGACCAAGACCAAGAACTTAAGGTTAGATCATATTAAGATGAAAAATGAAGAATAATGTAATAATATCATTCTTAATCTGAAATTAATAACTTAATTTTATATCCAAACCCTATCTGCTCATTTACTCTATCTTATCCTCATCCATTCAGGATCTTGAAACCTTCTTTGTTTATGGTAGAAAAAAAAAAAAAAGAAAACAATGATGGAGTTTTTGAGGTCTCAAAATGGCATAACATTAGTAATATGTATACACATGAAAATGGACACAACATGATTGGTGTCTCGTTGGGTTCCCATTGACTACACAGCTTCAAGAATTGCTTGCGGACAAACTTCCATGACGTAGAGGTTGCTTTCTCAGTCATGGAAGCCAGTAATTATGGTATGACTTTCAGCTGTCATATTGTATTTTTACTTATTTTTACTTGACAGAAGAGCAGCTATGTCATATTGAGCCCTTGGGAACGCGAAAAAGAACTTCTGATATATATATATATATATAGAATTATATTTTTCAACAAAGAATAAGTAACAACCTCTAGACTCTCGTAATCGTAATGGTGGCACTCATCGATCAACTTGTCATCAGTCCACTTTCCCCAACAGTAAAGTCAGAAATCATGAAGGCGTGTACGTATCACATCCAAGCGTCCATTGCTGGATTTTTCCAAGGAGAACCGTTCACGGCGTCCTCACATTTTCATCGAGAAAAAAAGGCGACGGCCGGCCAACACACATTCACACACACATATACATATATATATTTTTTACCGGCAAAAAGGCTCTGTGCCCTTTTGTGTCTAAGGCAACAGTGATGTCAATCATTGGACGTACCGAATCAAGTGAATATCATCGTGCAATGTGATCATCTGACCAACGTCGATTTCACAATCTCGGTGGCTTTCTCTTCATTTCTTCCAGGCTAGTTATAAGATCCCCATGGATTAGAGGAATCATTTTCCCCGAAACGAACATATAATGACCCCTCATTTGATGGATGCCCCCACCGTGCCTTATTAGTTCTCGATTGCTGAGTTAAAATTCATTTCCGGCAGCTGGGTAACCGTGCGCCCGGACGAATATCGGACCGAACTATCTATCTATCTATCTATCTATTCCAGCTAGTTGGGTTGAGGTGTCTGCCGTAAATCTAGCGTTGAATATGGAGCTTTTATGCGGCAAACGTTGGGAGCTAAATCTCATTTGAGAAAACTGACTACGAAATCCCGAGAGTATATTAAAGTTGGATATGTACGCCAATCAAGTCAAAACACTTAGCTGTACGTATGCTCAAAACTCTTAAACACCATAGGGAACTTTTCTTCTTTTGACGATGGATTGAAGGTGAAGTGTGAGTTAATTGAATATATAGGAGAGAAGTCCGACTCGAGTCCAGTAGTACGGGAGAAAAATGAGCGGTCATGAATAGTTGTCCGATCTCTTTAGGGTCATGTGAAAATATGGCTAGTAGTGTTTCAGATGAACGCACTTGGTGAGAATTAAATCTCGCATCATAAAGTTAATGAGAAAAACTGGAGAGTATTTGGTCAGCTTAATTTTTTTTTTAATTGGACAATGATGCAACATCCTATAAATTATATGAAAATTTTACAACAAATAAGCATGTATCATCCTTCCAATGAATCCAATTTGTCTAGTTGGCATGGGTCAAGCAAGCCTAATTGTCATCATTGAAGTGAATAAGATATGTTAATTTCAATTTTTATGACGTGGGTGCGTCATTCCTCACACTTTGGCATGGGTGGCCAAGTGATATTATAGTTATTATTATCGTTTTAATTCTGATTTCTCAAACAACAATGGTCGGACCGACCATGGACGTGGCCCACGAATTGTAAATTGGCAGCTCAGTCAAACACTCCTAATATATATATATATATATATATATATATATATATTATATTAGGTGCTAGAGTTCAAGTAACGAAATAGAAAAAATTCCTAAAAATAAAAAATAAAAGAGCCGAGCCAGCGAGTTTGATTTGATAGTGACCGAACCGGCCTCAGGAGTCTTCAAGCTTCTAATTAGGATTTGATGAGGAATGACGAGACGCACATTCATGTAAGATTTCCCTGCCTAAATCTTGATTCTGTCAAATGATGACCGGTCCTAGTATGTGATAACAGAAATATTCAAGTGGAATTAAGTCACTTAAGATGTAAAACTCTCATAATATGCATGATTCGAAACTAAAACCTTATTCAAAAGTAGTAGACGTCGAATTACTTCTACCAACCTATATTGGCGATGTGTCATATGAACTCTCCGTTCAATTGCTAATCAGCCGTGTGATAGTGACAACGTTAATTATATAATATGGTGAAATAAGATATTAAGTTGATGATAATCTTGACCCATAATAAGCTGCAAAATAATGTAGGGGAAATGTGTGGTTTAAGAGATAACTCCTCACAAAATCAGTACACGGCTGATATGAATTTTAATTATTAAAAAATAGCACGACCCTTCTTATCCGCATATAATGATCCACATGTTAGAATTGCTTTATCCACCGATAAATATTTCTTTATTTCACCTTATTCATGTGGTCGAAGCGATGGTCGGAGCCGACGCTCGACGTGGCCCAACAATTTTCCATCATTTTGCAAAATGAAAAAAATAATAATAATAAAAGAGCATACAACTAATTAAAATTAAAAAAAAAAAACAAAAGCCGTCCATCTTTTGGACATAATGTGCTTTCCATTGACAATAAAAATATGGGTAAATCAACCACATTCACTAGTTCATATAGTTCATCAAATCTTATCCCAGTTTAAAGTTATCTCATAAACTAATATGTGAATGGAAAAATGCTACAATTACATGAATGGTTCTGATTAGAGGTGGTGGTAAAAAGTGTTACGGGTCAAAAAAGTATGCCTAGACCAGTGTTTTCGGGTCGTGCTGGTACGACATGGAAAATAATCGTGTTGTGCCAGTTAGTAAAAAATAAAATCGTGCTAATTCGAAAGTACGAAAATATATTTTATAATAAAGAGAAAAATATAAGAAATTTTTTTAAAAATATTAATTATACACATATTATCATATTTTAATAGTTATTTGAATATTTTATTTAAATTAATATAAAATTTAACGGTCAATTATATAATAAATATTTTTATTTTAAAATATAAATTACTTAAATTTATTTTTTAAAAATAATTATCATACAATTAGTGCTAGGCTCGGGCCACTCGAAGCACGAAAATTTTGTATCCGGGCATGTATTTTCACGTCACTTGATTTTTTGTGCCGCACCGGCATAACAATCTTGTGCTAGGCCAAATTGCAAACTCTGGTTCTCAGGGGCAGGGTCTAATTGGTCAATTGGGCACAAATATGTATTAATTAGAATTTAATACATTTTTAAATACTATATTATTCAAACTGAAAAGAAAAGGATTTTTTTTTCTCTCAAGACTCAAAAACAAACAAGAAAAACAAAAATTATGAGTGAAATATTATATTCTCATCATTTAAATTATGCATTAAAATTTTTGGCGAACAAGAAAAAACCATGGGTATATATAAGGGAAAACGAAAGGCAATCGGCTGACGTCGACTATGGGATTAGGCACGCAAATCTTGATTAAGACCAGCAAAGAGGACAATAATTACATCAACGTCAGTCAAAAAAATTAGTTAACTTAATTAATAGTCATAATTATTGTGCATGGTCCGACCGGTAAGTTGAAAACCATCCCACTCCCACAGACACGTGAGAAGTGAGAACTTCCCCCTCCGCGCAATCAATTCACACAAAGGACATATTTAAATATATAAAGTAATTATAATGTAGTTGTAGTTAATCTCCACGCGGCACGCAAGTGAGTGGGTCCACCTTTTTATTAGCCAATATATATATATATTTAACTAATATATATTTATTAAAATCATTGGACATCTCTTACCAAAACATTTTACTATTTTAGTGAATTAATGATATTTAAATTTAGATTTATCAAGTTTAATGAGTTTTTAAATACAATATGATTTAGACCAAAAAAATATATAAGTATTTTATACTAATATGGTGTAATTGAGATGATTTGATTTAAGAAATGATCCCATTTTATAAACGAAGAAAATGATAGGAAATTGATGAAATGCTGACAGTTCACTTGTGCAGATGACCTGGAAAAGGACCGGTCATTGACAAGTTTAAAGGGACAGAATGGCGTTTTATGTCAAACATTCTATGCTCCTCTTGACCGGAGACTTTTTAACTTGCCATAAATTATTCATGATTCATATGTTCCACTCCACCTTATGTATCATAGCTAAAAGACTAATTGCGGACTAGTGCACCCGGCCGCAAGTAGTCTATTAGACAATATTATCGAGCCCCCAACATCGTCTTACTCTCGAGAACCGATTCCAAAACAATTTTTCTACAGCATGCAGGGAGCTGGGGCACCAGTAGCTGCGGTCGGGCAAGATCACAGGAGAACAACTGTATATTGCCGTGAACGTTCGATTATATGCACATAAAATCCTAAATTGATATATTGTGCTCGCCAATTTTATCTTATCATATATCAAGATTTTCTTATTTCTGAGTGAGGTTGAGTGTTAGACTTTACCATCCTTCTCATGCCCAGAGCAGATGCGAACGGTGGCAAGCACGCCAGGCTCGACAGAATATCCAGGGTTCTACCGAACTCTCATAGAGTAACCACTTTTTAATCAGGCAGCCATCGATTCGCACGGTTTCCTCACTTCGAGAATCATAAGACAAATAACTAAGTGAGCATTTATGATCTGGTTATTAAATATATTAATTTTATTGATAATTTCTTATCAAAAATTTCTTATGGTTTTCTTTCCTTTTTTTTTTGCATGCTTTATTACGGACAATAATGCCAATTACTGCAAAAGTTATGCCAAGTTCGCTCTTGTCCTGCAGGTAGACTGGACAAAGTTACCGCACCGTACGTATTAGCTGGAAATGCAGATGGCCATGGCCCAGGCGAATCGATTTGTCACATATTAATCTGCTAAAAGACAGCTTACAATGAAGCACATAGGAACAAACCGGGCATATAATTAAGGAAATAGATGAGTTAAAAATGAGAAAATTGTACGAACATAAATTTGTTGTGATAATTTAATATATATTTTAAATAAAATTTCAGTTCGAGAAATAATTTGTATTAATATAACTAGACTGTTTAAATTGACTGACTCAACTTGAACTGAATTAGTGGAGATTCAACCGCTTTTAAATATTAGTTAGTTTATACTAAAAGGGGGGAGAAAATTGTGGATTTTACCCTAAAGAAGAACTAGAAGAAGATTTTGTCATCCAGTCCTATTTTTACTTGATCCAAAGATACCTTTTATCATATATAACATGAAAGAGATGAAGAACTATGTATAATAATATTCCAAAATTGTAACTAGTTAGGGCATTCACATAAAGTGATTAACGCCAAGAAAAAGTGGAATTTATAGATGGTATTTCGAATTCTGTACATAAAAAATTAAAAATTCCGTAATTGTCCCCGGTGTGCACAAATTTGGCTTCTCATCACAAAATGCAGACAACCCTAGTGATGTGCGGGGCGACGGAGGTGCGATCATAGGCCCCGCCATGCTCCTTGTTGAGGGTTAAATTTTTTCTTTTTATAAAATCATCTTAAAAATAAGAGTAGGATGAAAATAAAAATATATTATATAAAAGTTAAATTTATGATATGTTATAATATTACTACATTCAATTATCCCCTCATTTCAACTTAAAACTTTACGGACGAGAACTGTAAGAACTGTTGGAGCATTGACATATTTATATCAAATTTCAATTTACACCCCAAAATTTCAGTGTCCCCAGCACACATGATTCTTCCAACAAGAACCTCCCACTTTAATACACAGTGCAAACACGCCCCCTCCCTTCTTTTCTTTTGTCGGGGCAACATCCGTCGGGAGTCCTGCCGCCGCAACGAAGTTCGCTGGTCTGGCGACCGAGATCAGTTTCGCGTGCAAGCTCTTTTAGCCGGTTGCTCTCTCTTCCATCAGATGTTTTAACGTAACTTGGGTAAAATCGGCCATAATGACCACAACCCAAGACTGGTAGGACAAGACATAGCAGAATCCCGAGCACAAATAGGGTGATCGGATACTCGAGCAGGGGAAATCAATAGTTAATCTAAGTGACAAATTTGTTCAACTGTGGGCATGCATGTTTCCATCTTGGAATCAAAGTACAGGGACCAAACCATCTCCATAAGATTACTTTGATAAATGGATTAAAATCTCTTTTCGATTTAATTCCATACATTAATTTGGATTAATTAAGATTAAAAATAACCAATTTGTTATTTTTCCCCTCTTTTCTCCTGCCTTATTATCCTGGAATTTTATTTAAATACGATTGCTTAGACACCCTGAAATCAAATCGGCTCATGACTCGTATCACTTTGATGTCAAGTAGAAGAAGGAAGAATCTTCGCCGGCGTCAGCTCTGTTGGTTTACGTCTCTTCCGATTCCTCCGTGTTCCTTTTTTTATTCTTGCCGGGGAGGGTGTCTTTGGGTCTTGCACGGTTCCCCTTCTTTGAACTCAAAGATCTGAACCAACCCGATTCGTGGATTGCTCTGTCCTGTTCTGTTTCCTTTTTCCTCTGTACCGTTTCAACCGTTTCAGAGCTCTCTCCACCTCCTCCCTCTTTTTCTTCTTTTTCGTTCCTCAAACCATCTCAACCCACACGACATAAGTACAGCTGCATCCCCACAACCGCAGTTCGCTAAGGTCAGTCGATAAGATTGAGCCCAAATATCTCTTCCCTTTACCGATTCATCCATCTTCAGGGACAGAGTAACAGAGAGAGAGAGAGAGAGAGAGACAGGGGACGCTTGATTTTTTGATGGCTCGGAAGGTCGGGGAGGTCGGAGAGGAGGAGGGCCAGGTAAAGGGAACTCGACTGGGGAAGTACGAGGTCGGGAGGACCCTTGGGGAAGGCAACTTCGGGAAGGTCAAGTACGCCCGGGATGTCGAGACCGGCCGTGGCTTTGCCGTCAAGATCATCGAGAAGAGCCGCATCGTCAACCTCAAGATCACCGATCAGGTCGGTCAAGATGGAGTCCTTTTTGTCCATTCTCAGCAATTGGGTCATTTTCTCCATCTTCTTTGAACTGCGCTTTCGATTTCACCCGATCAGTTTTGCTCTTTTACTAGCTGATTTCTCCTCAGCATTTTGATGAAACATCTGCACAGATGAACTCATCGACTCCAATTGTTAGTGGCTCTGTCACAGATTTTCCAGATTTCTTGGTCTGCTCTCTCTGCAGGACAAGAAATATAAAAAAATCTGTTATTTTATTTTACACTTTACTCGAATTTGAAGATGTTCTTCGTCTTCGTTTCTGCAGATAAAAAGAGAGATTGCAACATTAAAGCTCCTGAAGCATCCCAATGTGGTGAGACTCCACGAGGTCAGAAAACTTCTCCTTCCTCGTCATCATGGTCACCTTTTCTTCTTCTTCTTCCATCATCAAGGATTAGGATAAGACTCAGAGAGATCAGCATTTTTTTCCCAGCATTAAGTTCGAAAAGCGTGAAGATTTTGTTGGAAATTTATCAGAGGGTTAATTGCCATAAAATCAAATTTCAATATTTAACCGATATGGGTTGGTTGAAATGGAATGGAATCCATTCCTAAAATTTGGTCAGACGTGAGAGTCATAAGTGGAAGAGAACTACCATTAAGAGAGTTCGGTTGAGAAAAACCCAGTTTTTTTGGATAAATCCAAGTACCTGTGGAATAATGATTTTCCATGGTTTGCCAGCATAATTAAGATTAGTGTACATTATATGGGATTCTTTTATTCTATGCTTTTTTTTAGGTATAAGATAAGTAATCAATACTTAGCCTAAATAACCCATGGATATACATCTTTTTTCAATACCATAAATACCATTATTCTAAACTTGGTATTAATAAAAATAATAGTAATTATAGCAAAGACTAAGCAAAAACTTCTAAACTTTAAAATCCTAAAATTTTAAAATTTTAAAATACATTCCCTAAAAATCCTAATTTTTTAATTTTTTCTATTACTAACCGTTTTAGAATTATGTAAAATTCTCATTTCTAAATTGTAAAATTTATATTTGGTAATTAGAAATTAATTAGATGCTACTTTATTATAAGATTAAATAAATGAAAATGGAAAATAAGGTATTCAAAAAGTTTTAATTTATGCACTAAATAGTCATCTAACCTTACATATAAAGCACTAATTAATTATCATGTTCCATTGGAGCACAAAATAGAAAAATCCAGCTTGTGTTACGTGTGATGTGGAGTCCGGGGAACCGGCCTCACTCCGTTAATTCGTAGTGCGGCGGAAAGGGGGTAAGGAATTTGACGGCGTTATTATCACTTCAAATAATTAACGGGGAGGGATCTTATCTACCTGTGTCGGCCGCCTAAATTCGTATTATTTGCGGGGACTCCCATGAATCCTGAAGAACGGTTTTGGGGGCGTCACCTTCACTGACGTGGCGATCCCTGAGCCACTCGATCGGAGTGTCGCTTAGGTTTGGGGGATGGGGTGGGCTGGGCGTGGGGTAGGGGTTGGGCCCATAAAACGTTTTCCAAATGTCTCTTACTGGTAGAAAACTTTTTCCCTTTTATAAAGTACCACATAAGTATACCTATCAACTTCGTGCTGTGTCACCGGATACCATCCCAGGCGGTCCAAAGTCCAAGGGTGGACATGAATATTTTTTGCGATTTGGTCCGCCCATTGGTTCAGTCCAAATCGAGTAAGTAATTATTTTTAAAAAGTAAATTGAAATAATTTTATATTTTAAAATAAATTTTTATATAATATAATTGTTCTATTATTTTAAATTTTATGTTAATTTAAATAAAAATATTAAAATAATTATTAAAATATAATTATTTATATAATAATAATTAAAATTTTAAAATTTTAATATGATTATTTATTACAAATATTATTATTGTATTTCGAAACAGTACGGTCCGAAATTTCAGACGGCCAGAAAATCCTATACTAGGCACAACTTTTTTTGTGTTGTGCTCAAATTGTGACAATTTTTTACATGTTTAAGATGAAGTAGTTTTTATATCAACGTGAAGCACCTGGGAAAGGAATTTCATATCACTAGTGTAATTGACCTAAGAAAATGTTGAATATGATGATGATTACGAGTGCGACGAAAAACTCTTACCGTCTCAGAATGGGGATGGTTCATCGGCCCCTCATCTACCGTCGGATGGGCTCGGTTAGGGGACGATTCCAAGCCGTGCCGGTCGAAGACAAATTTGATGAGTAATATCATATGTATGGCCACTTCAGCATTGGACAGGATGTCAGGAACCCTTGCCTTAGGGTAGGCTATATAATTAAGAGCATTGATTTCGTCCACATAATAATTGCAGTTTTGAATCATCCACATCCACTTGCCGCTTTTGGTTAGCTTCCCGTGTCCACTTGCGCATTTATTTTCCACAATTAGGTACGTTTGTTGCGGTCTCCTTTTGCTGGTACTGTTGAGGTGAGCACGTTACACATCAAGGTTGATTGTTTTATTAAGAGATGACATTATGTGCATGAAAGGGAAACAGTCCCCGAATCGTCCGCATTTCTGTATTGATTGATCATTATCACTCTAGCCGTTGCGGGACAAGAATCGAATAATGATCTCTCAGAGTGTGTCCAGCTGACTAAAGGTCGATTCTCTCGGGCCACCGGGAGATAGATAAAGATCTGTAATTTCTGGAACCGTGTAAAAGGTCCTGCAGATGTGTTATGTGAATCACCGAATGCAAAGTGAATCCTTAACTGAAAAATGATTGTCGAAGCTCCGAGTCAAGAAGCTCTACGACACGCGAGAGACAATACACAGTCCTTATTTGCATAATCTGTTTATGATGGTGAGGGATGGTGCTGCAGGTCTTGGCAAGCAAGACAAAGATCTATATGATCCTGGAATACGTGACCGGGGGAGAGCTCTTCGACAAAATCGTGAGTACCTTCCAGAAAAAACCCGACTTTCCTTTGGGCAAGTTGTTAGGTATTGGCAAAATGATTTTGGATTTCCGGTGCTTCGCAGGCGACTAGAGGGAATCTTCCCGAGTCCGAGGGCAGGAAGCTCTTCCAGCAGCTGATAGACGGAGTTAGCTACTGCCACAACAAAGGCGTCTATCACCGAGATCTCAAGGTCGGAACCGATTCGGTGGTTCTCCATCCTCATTTTACGAACTTTGTATATGAGAGAAGTTCATGTTAAGTTGAATGTGGCAACGATTCTGTTGTATGATCATTAAACAGCTCGAGAACGTGCTGGTCGATTCGGAAGGAAACATCAAAATCTCGGACTTCGGCCTGAGTGCACTGCCTCAGCATTACAGGGTAAGTTAATCTCCGACATCCTTTTTTCCTTTCTTTTATCTGTATTGTCCTTTCTCTGTCATGACATCTTTCTCTTTACATGAGATCTGATTTCTATGTGAAATACCAGGAAGATGGGCTACTACACACAACATGCGGTAGTCCGAGCTATATTGCCCCTGAAGTTCTTTCGAACAGAGGTTACGATGGAGCAATTTCCGATGTTTGGTCGTGTGGGGTCATCCTCTACGTGATCTTAGTGGGTTATCTTCCTTTCGATGACCGAAACCTCGCTGTCCTATATCAGAAGGTAGGTACTGCAAGAGATTTCACATCTTCTGGAATTTCAATGTTCTGCATTTTATTTCGAGGTGTGACCGCCAAATGATTGAAAACTCTTTGGGTCATTCGAGGAAACAATGACGGGCTTTCATTACAAATGTGCTCCCATGTTTCTGCAAATCAATTTTCCGAAGCTGAAACCATGTTGATTACTTCTGGGCTATCTTTTAGATATTTAAGGGAGCCTGTCAGATACCAAATTGGCTGTCCCCAGGAGCAAAGAACTTGATCAAGCGAATTCTCAATCCGAACCCGGTGACCAGAATATCAATGGACGGAATCAAAGCGGATGATTGGTTCAGAGAGGACTATGAATCAGCAGTTCCTGAGGATGAGGAGGAAGCCACATATATCGATGAGCAAGCTTTCTCTCTGAATGAACTGGTATGATGAGATGATTGAGATATTATTCAGCTTACTAAATCCTGATCTATCTTGCCTTCTTTCCTTTACGGATCAGTGTGAAACTAAAAACTGGTTTTCGAGTTCTCATTTATCAGGTGCAGATGTCTGAAGTGGATAAAAGCCCACGGTCTCCGAGCCTGATCAATGCCTTCGAGCTGATTGGCATGTCTTCATATTTAGATCTTTCGGGATTCTTCGAGAAAGAGGTAAGAGAGAAATTGTTTCTAATAAATTCCTCGCACTGCTCTGGGAATGCTTTGTTTCGCACAGTTTGCAACTTAATTTTCCCAAACACAAATCAGGATGTGTCAGAGCGCAATATCAGGTTTACGTCCAATCATTCTGCAAAGGATCTGCTCAAGAACATCGAGGACATGGTCACGGAGATGGGATTTCGTGTGCAGAAGAAAAATGGAAGGGTATGTTCATCTGATATCTGAAATTGGAGGAACCAAAAACAAATACGGTTCCTGGTTTACTTGAAATATTATAAATCCTGAACAAAGGTTGTGTTTATGGTTGTACTTCCAGTTGAAAGCAATGCAAGAGCGCAGGAGCCACAGGAGTCCGGGTTGCCTTTCAGTTTCTGCACAGGTAATGGAAGTTGTTCTCTTAGGCATCAGAGGTCTGCTTCTCTTACAAATCTTTCCTTAGTCCGATCTCACGCACCTAATGGCCTGTGTTCATTTTGCATTGTTTCAGGTTTTCGAGATAAGCCCATCACTGTACGTTGTCGAGCTTCGAAAGTCGTCTGGAGATTCTTCCATTTATAGACAGGTGGGAAATCATCTCCTCCTCTTACAGAGCCTGGTCTGAGCCTTTCGTTTTTCCTATCCTTCTGTTGGACTGATGAGGACACTGTCGTCAACATCTGCAGCTATGCAAGCGGTTGTTGAATGAGCTTGGTGTTCCCCGAGCCCCACAGGGGATCTTGGCCTCAGAGTTGTGAAGTGAAGATGAAACTATGGAGAGGAAATTGCTTTCATTATATATGGATTATTTCCATTTTTTTATGTGGCAAATTGTGAATATCCAGCAGAAGAGGAAGCAGTGGGAAGAACTGTAAACAGTTTTGCATTTCTGCTGAGAGGAATCAGTCGGGTTTCTGAATAGAAAGGAACAATTAGATGTAAATATCTTGTTAAAGAGTAAATGTTTCAATCTCAAATTGCATTATTTTTTGGAGAAAAACGAGCTAAGGCATTTTGTTCTGCATCGAGCTCAAGTTTTCAGTGCCTGAAGTTCCGAGTAGGTGATACTTGCAAAGCTGCATTAGCTTCGAATGGAAGAGGACATTTCTGGGCTACCATCCTCAGAATTGATAGAGTTCTCATATATAATTTTTTTCTTGGCCGTCTCACCAATTTGCCACTCCGGGATGGCCCTTGCCATGGCCGGTGGCTGCATCTTCAGAGGAGTGGCTGCACAGAAATCTTCCATCGTCCAGTTGAACCTGTTAAAATGGAGCTGGAGCATCTCCGGGGTTCTGTCAGTGGCGGCCAATTCGGGCATGGGTGTGTGCACATGATGGATTTATCAAACATGAGATCAAGTGTGATATTGGATTATCGTGGCATTTGAGAGGGATCCAATCGATCAAAATGACTTGGTGCCGAATTCCTTATCATCCCAGTATCATCTGTTGCGGATGTAATCATCTTCAAGGGGTAGAAGAGATGGGCATCTGCTCGATACCACTGTCCATGGCCATCCATCCGTCCATCCATACACATTCATGCATAATGTATAGATCTGTGCAAAATGCCGACCTCACTACGACAGTACAAAATTCATTCTAATCAACACGCTATAGAGATATGAAGAAATGCAGCAAACGTAGCCAGAACTTTGGGCAATTATCAGACCGAACAATTTAGGAAATTACATACACCAATTACCCCTTGTTTTGGTACAACTAGTCACCCAAAGTATAACGAAATTTTTTTTTTAATAATCATACTCAAAACAGAAATCCATTTGCTATATAAATTCATAAGACATTCACTATATTTATGATAAAATAAAATTCTAGTTGGTTTTGTAAGTCGTAAAATATCTATCATAAGCTTAAGTTTTTGTATTAGATCTTTAAACTAATGGTAACAATGGCAATGATATTATCATGTGATGAAAGAACGATAGAACAAGACTTTGGCAAGCAATTAATTTATGGAATAGTTAGGAAAACTTTAAAATTTTCAAATGTCAATTTTTTTAAAAAATAACTCTAAGAATCTAATAAGAGTTAGTTGAGGTGATTGGACAATTATTTCCCTCAAATAATATTTCGATTTCAAGTTTTGTGAATAGGAAAAAAATTCATGTCATGACAATTTTACCGCTCAGAGACTCAAATAAGATAGAAAATGGTGAACAATAAAAAAACAACTAAAAAATGATGTGTCATCAAGTAAAATGAGAAAAAATTTCAGTAATCTTATATGACTATGTGACGCAGTAAATACGAAGTACCATAAATTAGAGTAATTTTATCGCTAATCTCATAGGGCTTACCACATTACCCAATATAATCATATCAAACCTGAATCTATGGGGCGCAAATGTATAATATTTAAACGTGGGGTGGCAAAGTGCTCTATTAGTAAACAATGGGGACTAAAGTACAATACTGTTCAATTCCAGGGTGCGGAAAAGAATCTCTCTCCGAACAATTCGGCACTGAACTTTCCGATTGATCATCTCCATACCTCTCTCCAGAGCCTAACGTTGGTTTCGCGACCCTAGGGTTACCGTTGCTGTGCCCGAAAACCCTAGAATCAAATGCGAGGATCCCAATGAAGCGGGAGTACGATCATCTCGCGGCAACGGCGCACTGTGGGGAGTGCGGCGGCGGGAGCTCTTCTGAGGAGCGGTGGATACTCCACAACGTTCGCCACAAGGCAACCTACCGCCGCCTCTGCACCCACTGCGTCCTCAACTGCTTCCGTGGCCATTTCTGCCCCGTCTGTCTCGAAGTCTTCGACCCCATCGACTCGCCTCCTCGCCCGAACCAGCGGGTCGTGTGCCTCAACTGCCCCTCCATCTCCCACCTCTCCTGCTCCACTTCAAACTCCGGTGGCGACCTCTTCCAGTGCCCCTCCTGTTCGAACCCTAACTTCTCCTTCTTCACCCTTAGGACCCTTCCCGACTCCTCCAATAAGAGGATGAAGGCTGAAGCTGACGCCGACGCCAACGGAAATCTCAGTGGCAGCAGAGATGGTAACGGCATCTGCAGGAGAGTTATTGATAAAGATTCAGCGAAGGTCTTGGTGGCTGCTGCAAGGATTGCTGCCGCCACTATGAGCAAGGCAGCACACACTGCAAGGATCGAGGCAGAGAGGAGGGTAAAGGAGGCAGCATTGGCAAAGAAGCGGGCGAGAGAGGCCCTCGAGAGGGTGGCATTCCTGTCTCTAAAAGAGAAGGAGAAGGAGTTGAAAGTGACTGTCAATGGTGGTTTGGGGATATTCCAGGAGCAGAAGATGAAGCCCAGGGTCTCCAATTCGCTCCTGGAGAATAATCAGATTCAAAGTCAGATTCCAAGTCAAATGGCTGATGGGTTGATCGGGGTGCCTGTTAATGGGAGTGTGCAAGGAGATAAGGGGACTAATGGGTTGCACTAACTTTTGCCTGTTTCTGCTTATAATCAGCAGAAAAACATCCATTTGCGAGATGGCTAATGCACTTATCAATGGTGGGTACGTTTATACCCAGGAGTGATTGAAGATCTTGCCTACTACGAAGTGAAACTATGAGTTGTTTAAATGTTCATCAATGTGAATATTATTGGTTTGTGACGGCTCACAGTTGAGTTGATATGTAAAGGAGATTTTTAGGTTTAGGTTAGATTTTCACTCTGTATCAGGGCTTTCTGATATATGAATTAGGAGTTGGCTAGTTTTGATTCTCAGCTTTTTCTATGAATGGTTTGGTTTCAAATATACACTCCTTGTTCCTTTTTCTGTCAGGTAAATCACTTGTTTTGCTGATACATGAGCCTTAGGCTTCTCCTTTACTGTTTAGAGCAGCTTTTCTTTAGCTGCTTGTGTTTACATTTTGTTGTTTGGAGACAGAAGCATGGGATGATTGAGATTCTCAGTGATCTTCTGTCGGCTTAATTGGGCTTGAAATTGAACTACTCGAAATTGCAGATTTAGTGGTCTAATGGTATGACTTACCTAAACCCGGCAATTGCTTAAGAGGACTATGTGGACTTGACATGGTAACTTCACCTAGTAGTTGCACCAAGGAAGACAGAGTGGACAAACTGTTAGTGGTATCCAATGTTGCCATTGCATGAGGGGCATGCTTACCATGTAATGCTACTCAGGCATTGCCTGAGCTGGGCTAAGACACGCTTATGCCATCTAGGGATGGAATTATTGAAAGGATTTGCAGTACTTAGCAGTCCCTCTACGTATAGCAGTTAGTTCCTGAGATTTTTCCATTCCATAGCACTTTAAACATGGCCTTATAGTTTCTCCGAATTTGAAATCCACTAAAAATATAATCCATAGACGGTTCAATCAGTTGCTGAAGGATCTATTGAAAAACTTCTGGTGTCGCGGGATTTATTCAATGAGCTGTGCGGTGGCAATCAGGCTCCCAGTGGAGCTGAAGCTCCCTCAGTTGGCACTGCCATCGTCTGCATCCACTGCGGCACCATCAGGGGCAAAAGTGGGTTGTCGTAAGCTGAAAATATTGTTCTCGGATGTCCAGCTCCGAGTTTGTTGACAGGCATTTTGTCTTAAGGAAGCTGGTTAAGGACGCCTCCAGCACGAGCTGGTTTCTATGATGCGTTTTCTCCCTAATATTCTTCCCTTTACCAACGTAAAGCAGAATCAATTTGAAGTTGTACAGTGCTAGCTATTATTGTTGCAGGATATGTTGATTGAGCAGGCTATATTCGAGACTTGTTTGATGTTGCCATTAGGCTTTCGTACTGCTACTTAATCAGTTAAAAGATGGAGGAGGAAACCTAGCTCTGATTTGGAGGATTTATTACAGGTCGAGAGTCAAGTACAAGTGCCAGCACCTGCTGTAGAACAACTTCATTCTGGTAAAAAATGTGATAAGTAGGTTTTGGAGCCGTTATCTCCCTTCTATAATTCTAACGAATTGGTTTCCAACATAGAATCCATTGGAAATTAGCTTAAGAGACACCGTCCATGAGAGAATTATGTCGATGATTTGGTGAAATGAGTAGTCAAAAAATTCATGTTTTGCATAACTATGATCTATTGGGAGATTCTTTTGCCATCACTACTTTCACAGGATCGACAATTAGGTGTTACAATATGGTGAAAAATGTGATTCATCCCTCCCTATCTTTATTGTAATTCAAATGGGACACTGTGCTTCCTATGAGAGTGGTATTTGGTCCTCTCGGTTCATTTCTTAGTTGACTTTGTGTCTCATGAAATAGATGCTTCCTTCGTGCATCACTGATAAATCCTCCCTTATTTGACTTTAATTATGTGGGGACAATGATAGTCTTGCCTCAGAATTTTTTTGGCAATAGGTTAATTAAGAAGGAGAGAAGGCTACTCTTGCCAGTGGGCTATTGCCTGATCTGACTCTGAAGGAGTACAGGTGGATGGTTCTTTCTTCCGTGTTTGCCGAAGTTTCATTAAGCTATAAGTCAGCACAGTAGTGAACTAGGAAAAAACATTAGCAATCTTTTCTGATGGAAATCTGGTAATGAAATGTGGCAAGTGATGAACATGTGTATGAAATCTTCGTATTCAGATAAAAACATGATGCGGCATTTGGTACTCAATCAGTAAAATTTGGTAAATTTTGCATTGGAACAGCTTTACTGAGAAAAAACTTAAAGCTCATCTGAAAGGGTAGATATATATATGTGTGTATATGTATATATCTCTTCTCTTAATAAGCATCAAATGTTTGATTCATGTGGGTAGGCCCCATGATACATGAGCACTGGACTGTGTGATCCTCTTCTGAAGTAGCTTGAGATCAGTGTCCTCCTGATCTTACCTAAAAGCTGAAGCAATTTCTTCATCTTCTTCCATTGTTTGTCTGCCTTACGAACATGGAGTATTGCCTCCGTATATTTATTGCAAATGGAGATAAACAAACCCTGGCTCATTCTTTTGCAATTGCCTTAGGAAGAATAAGGCTCGCAAGATCAGAGAACAGGATACGTCTGCAGGGAAAAAGAACTGGGCCCCCTATGAAGCACGCAGAGCGACAGAGGACTTACTTTGTTCTGGAAAGAGGATCGGGAGAATTTGTGTCGATTGTCACCGGCAGCCGCATCCGAGAAACAATGCATTCATTTTCCAGTATCAATAGATACCTTAGGATAAGTAAGGCAGTTGCTATTATGAATCGTTAGGAATCTCAACGGCGTGATTCTTTTCTTCATTCATTTTTTTTTAATGTAATTTCCTTGCCTCGAGATTTGATTTCTTGTAATCAAGCATGTGCTTATTGGTCATCGGGATAGCCCTCATCTTCTGTTGAATCAAAACACGGGCATTTCCTAAGGAACTCGGTTACAGTACAGAGTGAAAGCTTTCCTATGTTCCAAACATGACATTGGAATTCCATTAAACCTTCTGGTAAAGCTATAATACAACTGGTGTAACCGTATTATCCCGATCACTGATCTCCATCTAAAGACATATCCCAGTGTCCGATGAAAACGAAGCATTGATATCCCAGTAGTCTCCTCTAGAAATTCTGTAAAGAGGTAAATAGAGAGCAGATAGATTTGCAGAAAATAGCCCATCAGCAATAATCATCTGTAAAAATAACTCTCTCTAGCAAGCGTAAGTCATTCATTCAAGTGGAAAATTTTGCTACAAAATGAATCATTTAATCTATTAATAATGAATTGCAATTTGCTCCTATAATCACCCATAAGTTAAACTCCTCCACCTACACCTGAGGGGAAAAATTGAATGCTTCCCCATATCAACAGTCGGGACAACTGTGGACCTGTGGTACATGGTAATAGTAAAACCGACTTTACCATGCAAGAGAAAGAGATGCCTATGATTTTTTGCTTACATTCAATAAGCATCAGCGTGTCTACATTAAGTATCCTGAGAACTGACCTGATAGACCTCATACTGCATGGCTATTAACCTGTGTTCGCCCAATATGGGAAAGTCTCGATGAAGCAATGAGAGGGGCTGCTTCTTCATCAACATTCGAGTCTGAGAAACTTGCGCTACCTCCATTGCTTCCTACATTGTTAGCTCCATTGTTGCTGGGCACAAAGAGGTCAGAAGATTTCTTCTCTAACTTCCAGTCCTACATCAAGAATATCATAACCTTCAACAGTCAAACAATTTCAGTCAATGAGTAAAAGGGACATCATTCCAATCAGATTCTCCAAAGATCAAGTCAATCCTTTCTTTTTTTTATGCTCATCCAGAAATGGAATGGCCTTGAAATTCTCTCCAAAATTATCTTAGCTGGAAAAGGCAAATTACTTATCAAGGTAACAGGATGAGTATAGAAATATGCATTATTTTCCATATATTTTTGTACTCATGGTGAAGCAAGCTTAACAGCAGAAAATAAGCAAGTAAACTGGTAAACAGATAATGAGGAATGAGGAGCGCTACTTCATCACAACAATCCCTGGTTAATAGATGCTTGTGAGAAGAATTCACCTTTGACATTCTTTCAGGTAGACCATCAGCAGGCACTTGAGAGGCTCGTGCATCCTGGACTTTAATGTAGTTATACATAACAACACCACAAAGAGCTGTTGAAGACAAATGTTTCCACTTGAGCAATTATTATGGGGTCCATTCAGTAATATGCTAAAAGCTGTAAATGCAAAGAGATTTAATTACCAATTGCATAGCCGACTATATTGAGCCCAGTAATTGTAGACTCGGGAAATATAACAGTAGAGAGTGCTATAAGTATCCAATCCTTCAAAACTCCAGCAACCCGAATAGTGACTGCACCAGTCCGCCCGATGACTAAGAATATGGAGAAGTTCAGGGCCAAAGCACAGAGAGCATTCGAGAAAAAGATCCAGAAGTTGAATTGGATCTGTGACACTTCCATCTCAGGTTTCTCAAGCATATACCATGGAACAAACAGAAATACAAAGCTGCATCAAACAAATTGTAACTGTTAGTGAACTCTCTGCAGCAAAATCCTTGTAATTTTTTGTCTCACTGAACCACAAGACCAAACAGCAGGAGAGGGAAATAAAATAATTATGATTAAGCACATTCCTCTTAATTGTATTACTAATCCCATCCAAGCTGCCATTTTACTGTTAACTATACATTTTCTTTTCTCTTCCAACAAAATTTAATCATATCTAAAAGTCTGGTGAAAATAAATTACCTGCACGGAGCTATATAATATAAACTGGTGATGGGATTTAGAGTCAAGCCCTTCTTCTGCAGTAGGACTTGGGTCAGGACGAGCCTAAGGGCTTCAGCAAAGATTCCTGTGACCTGATAAACTGTTCCGATTATGTTGAAGTGAATCTCTCCGTATGATGAAATCACGACCCCAACACTGACCAGCACCATGTTCAAGAATACATCACACCTCAACTTATCGGTCCCACATAGAACAGCCATGAGAAGTGTTGCCACAGGCACTGAAAGGATTCATAAATTAAAAAATTATCAGAGACTCAATTGTGCAAAACTGTTAATCACACCATATGGTCAATGATTGCAGCAATAAATAATGAGGTAGGACCTGACTAGTGCCCTCAGCACCCTAATCAAGGTGTAGCCCATTGCATCATGATAACATTTCTAGGAAATATGAACTTTTAGGATATTTGTTATTTCCAGTGCATATATCCTGAAAGTGCATTTGGATTCAATAGTATCCCAAAGTTTCATATGTTCACCCATAATATGGAGATCCTGATGCAAGAGTATTCCTCAATATGACCAAGGACAACAATCAGGTTAAACCTTAGAGAGGAAATAGAATATTTTTCACGTACTGAGGGCTTTTAGCATCTGAATAAAGGCAACTGAGATGTGCAAGTATGCAGTGTTACCGAACCTATAAGCAAAGAAAAGAACAGAAAGAGTTAGAACAAATTTTTAATGGGAAATCTCATGGTGTGTTAATTTATACCATTACTTGTTATTATGATGAGCTATAGAAAAGAAGCAACAACATGAAACTAATCATAGAACTGAGCTTTTAGGGCTCTTTTTATATCCAAAGCGGAAATCTCCATATTTCAGCTTCTAACTTCATTTACAACAGCAAAAAAGACATGAAATAATATGAGGTAGGTAGAAAGTGAAGGACCCAAAACTGAATCAGACAAACTCCAAGTCATCTCAAAAGGCCAGAAATGTTAAGAGTCAAAATACTGAATAAGATCTGACCAAAGAGAGGAATAGATACTCAGAAATTGAATGCAAACACCTCATAGCAGAGCCCTATCATTAAAATCTTGCTTCACTTACTCACCTTTTACATAATTGAAATTCACCTTGTTACTTGGACATATAGTCCACAATTTGCAAACTTGATGTGAACGAAAATTGACCCTCATTATCCTTTGACAACAAGTATTGGAAAGAATAACATACGAAGGACATGAATTTCTAACCAAGCATATGGCTACAGAATAAAAATCATGAAGCCTCATATCACAGACTTACCAAAGACTTGAAGCAAAGAATGCACTTATTGGGATGACACAAGTTGCATATCTGCAAAACATACAAATTTTTTTAGTAAGAATGCATTAAAGAAAAAAATGGAGTATTATAACAATAATTTTAAAAACCACATTGCTCACATTTCAAATGTCATTTTGACAGGAGAGACAATCTGTAAATAGAAATAAGTCAGTGAGCAGGATCACCGATGTAAGGAAAGACTTGCAGTATTACTACCCAGGAAAGAAAAAGATGGTTTCCATCAAAATGGACCACATAAAGCTGCAGAAGATATATACCTTGAAAACACGAACAAGAAAAAAGGCCACTGCCCCTGAGAATCCCATATGGATCATGGTAAGTGTGATTGGAAGTGGGAAGTTGAAGTACTTTGGAGACAGCACCCACTGCAAAAAGCATTAACATTGCCGTTTGGGAAATGAAAACAATAAATCAGACAGTGCAGAGATTGAACCTCACCTAAAAACAAACAACATTCTGATAAATCAAGGATGTTTTTGCATTGACTTTATTTCCAGGACATGTTAGTATTACCAGACAGAGGAATATTAAGCCAAATACCCCAGCAACACAACCAAAATAGTTAAAATTTTCACATTACCTTGTTGTACAAAATCACTCCCGAGGAGAGAAGAATGTAGATCAACAGGTACAAATAAGTCAACAGGAGGGGTTTGCTGATCATTTTGCCAGTCCTCTTGTCTTCCCAGGAAAAGGATATTACCCTGTACTCTACTCTTCAACCTTACAACATGCCCCAGAAGGACTCCGAAACAAGGCAAACAAAGTTCCCAGCAGCAACAATACGAGTCAAGATGAGTTGGATATATCCTCCTGTGCAATAGGAACTGTAGGAGATATCTTGTAGTAAGCCTGCTGAATCCAGAACAAGATCCAACCTCTTAGCACCAATTTGTGCGGCAGAAACAAGACGAGTCTTGTTTCTTGACTAAACTAGAAGAACGGAACAATCCGTCAATAAAATGATGCTCGAGCACAAATAAGAGAAGCCCCAAGAAAGCTTGCAATGTCAGCAAATTTATAAAGCCGATCGAAATTAATCAGCATTCAACCGTAAACAGCCAGAAACATGATCAAAACCCAGTCAGATGTCGTAAAGAAATCGCATGAAAATGCCCCCCATAAGTCAACAGGCAACAAGAAGCAAATTGCAGAAACCAACGGAAAGCAAGATCTAATCCAAACCCACAGCTACAAGGCCCGCCAAAGCAGAACATTTACCTCTGCAGGCCAATTTCGCCGGCGCCCACCAAGATTAACGGACAAACCCCGGCAGAGGAACGCTCAAAGAGAAACCTTTACGGCAGATCCAAATCGAGCAGAGAGAGCAAGAACCGACGAAAGAGAGAGATTTCAGCTTCTCTTGGTATACGTTGAGACGGTGAGAAATTAATAAGCGAAGTGAGCTGGGAAGAACGGAATCTCAATCGAGCTTTTGGGGTCACAGATTAATCAAAATGTTGGGTTAACTCGGACAGCAAGGAGTAGATCAATGGAATCGAATCGTCTACGGGTTCCCCTCCCTTGCTCGATGGGACCGTACCTGTTATCTATGAGAAGAGGCGAGAGGACCAACTCAGAAAAGAAACCGTCTTGATGTTGTGTAAGTGGTGACTACTCGAAGAAGGGAATGCAGCATTCATTCACCGCTTCGCTGCCTGTGCGCTTACCACCACCACCAGCAGCAGCAGCAGCAGCAGCAGCAAGAAGAGACCCCGCCACCCCCAATAAATTTTATAACTGTGTCCTGATCCCTGTGTCTCCCCTCTCCCTCTCCCTCTCCCTCTCTCTCTCTCTCTCTCTCCCCCTCTCCAAGTTGCTTATATGAGGCAACGATGAGGCCGTGTTTTCAGGGTCCGACGGGACGTGGAGTGGAATGTGCAATAAATTTCAACGCTAGTGAGCAAATTGGAGATAGTGGATGGGGATTTTAAAGTCTTTATAATGTTCTAAGATCATTTCTGCCCCTTTGAAATGCATCTCTGAGAGGGCAGAGTCCCAAATAAGTATGAAGTAAAAAGAGCCCACAACCCAATTTTATCAAATTTGAATATTGAAATAGTCGAAATAGTCATGATTCAATCAATGGAGGGGTAGATGGGCTTAATTAATTTTCCCTCCCATGATCTCTAATTTCTAGGATGTAGTTGATGGCATCAATGCTAGTCCCGGAGCTGACACTACCTCCAATGCATGTCCTTCCATGGACATATACCGCACCGCACTCATGTGAAATCGAAATTTTACGTAAAGAATTTAGTGTATATATATATATATATATGTATAACAATCTATTTCTTTTTCAAGAAAAAATTTTCAGCATGAGCTAACTCTTCCCCATTTCAATTTCTGGCAGAGCTAGCGTGTCGTTTCATTGAGTGGTTCATTTAATGACATGCTGATGAAAATGTGAACAGGCATTAATGTGTCCTACGTTTTTATGATTTTTTTTGCCCCCACTTGACTTTTCAAAATGTTTTTTTAAAAGTAAAAAAAATGTTAGAATTTAAAGCAAACAAATTTTTTCACGAGTTAAAAAAATGGTTAGACCTAGCAATTTTCAGCCGGACCAGACAATCTAGCCCGAGACCCCGTGTACCTAGACCTGTCGATTTGGGCATGCCCGAAGATTTCAAGCCACGCTTGCAGGCACAATTCTATGTTCATGTTGTGCGGATATGATCCGCCATCTCAGCTGACTCGAAAGGATTTGATTAACATTATATATGTATTTTAATTATGCACTAATTATGACCGTTTAACAAATTGAAAATAATATTCTTTCCCTGTAATTCATTTTACTCAGCATTATGTCATGTCAGTATCAAGTAACTTAATGCGAGTTATGTTAGTAAAATTAACGTATCTTACAAGATAATTTTTTAAAAAAATGAGAGAAGATATTGTACTAAACCAGATAAGTGGTGCATTGTTGGTATCAAATGAGGATACACAAAATATTTTGCTCAATTTGAAAAAAAGAAAGTGTCAATATTTTACTTAAAAAATTACATGGAAACTGAGGAGCGTAGCGATGGCCAGTTCAATTACTGGGCTTTATCTACACGAGAGGTTTGCTCATCTGGTCCAGCCTGAAGGCGTCCACTCACTGCGAGCTCATTGTGGCCTCACACTGGATCGATGGCAACCGCCAAGTGATCAACCGCACCGTAATCTACCGTACCCCTCTCAATCCAAACCTGCCAGACACAATTTAGTTGAAAGAGAATTGGGTAATGCATACAATCAATAAAAAAAATTATTTATTTATTTATAATCGATTGGCCAGTAATGCAGCTATCATTCACGTAAAGTAAAGGTTCATTAGTCTCAATAATGATAGCATGCAGAGCTGAATTCATAAGCTCTTTTTTTAATCATAAATTTTATGTAATATCATTACATTAAAATTTCCTTCATAATTTTTCATTGTTACATCCATCATTTAGATATATATATATATATATAATTATTCCTTGGAAAATATAAAATTACTCTCTCCTTTTACCTCATTATTCGAAATGGCCAAAACTTTATTTAGGTTTATTTTCACCTCATGTGGTATCTTTTTATTTTCCTAATTTTTCTGCTCCTAAATTTGTAGATCTCTGATAAAACAATATATATATATATATATATATAGATGCATTGGAAAACTTTGATGGATTATAACCAACTTATCTTGAGTTCATCAAGCACCATCTCATCTTTATTCGACCGGGCTACGCCCCATGAATTTTTGCCATACAAATTAAATTTCGAAAGTTAGCATTCTGACAGACAAACTTAAATAAATTCGGGACAATATCTGGAAGAACTCCAATCTGATTCATGGATGGTACATTTTGTGTTCTCTTACTCGTACGTTATTCAATTAGTAAAATACTTGTTACAAAAATTTTAAAATATAATTTTGTAATATAATTTTTTAAATATATTATATTTTATTAATTTTTTACTAACCCTATCAATTTTTGATAATATGAACAATTTACATAAAATATTTTGATAACATGATTTCATATTTAATATAGATAAATTATCACATCTCAAAATAATAAAATCTAATATCTCTTTGTTCCGTGTTTTTTTTCTTTACTATTCACTTTCTCTTTCCACACCCCTCTCTCTCACGCTCTTTCTCTCTCTCAATTTAGATTTAATTAAAAAAATTTCTACTTTTTAATAACATTTAATTTTTTCCCTGATAACACTTTATTTATTTATTTATTATTATTTACAAAATGATAATACTATACCATAGTAGTATATTAAAAGGTAATAAACATGCAATTCGATCTCAAGATTGATTTTCAAAATAATTTCATAATAACAAATTAACTTCAAAAAATTAAAAATTATTAGTAACATAATAAAATTTGTATTAAGTATTTTCCTAATATCTCTTGTATTAAAATTTTATGATAATTAATTAAATTTTCTCACTCTTCTCTTCTTATTTAATTTTAATTCTCATACAAATTGTGAAACCTACACATAAAAATACAAAGCTCTCTTCCCC
>CXYZ01003775.1:416555-440062 GCA_900006705.1 Sonneratia caseolaris | reverse complement strand
TTATTACCAATTTTTAGTTTCTTTTGAGATATTTTTTATTATAAAATTTTTTGAAGATTAATCTTGAGATCAAGTTACATGTTTATTGTCGTTTAATGTTGTACTACAACTATATTATATTATCATCATTTTGTAAAAAAAAAGAGAGGTAAAAGGCAATTAGGAAAAATTAAATATCATTGGTAAAAGAAAATTTTTAATTAAATCTAAGTTGAGAAAGAGAAAGTGAATAGTGGAGAAGGAAAAGGGAAGAAAGAGACCATGAATTTCATAATTGTGCCAAGGCAATTCACTTATTTTAAATATGAAATTATATTATCAAGAACCTCCATATAAGTTATCAATGTTATAAAAAATTAATGGTATCAGTAAAAAGTTGATGAAATGTATTAAAATTTAATATATTTAAAAAAATTAATATATTTTAAAATTTTTGTATTAATATATTATATTAGTGAAATTTTTTTGTTCTAACGATGGAATTTACCCGTTCTCACATTGTACTTGGCAAGAATTCAAAGGCAGTTAATCATTAACTTACCTGAATTAAAGGATTTATGAAATATGGATAAATTGGCAAAGGAAAGATAATAATAAATGCGCGTGATTTTTTTAATAATAAAAAACCCCAAGAAAATAAGATTTGTCACATACGAAATTTTGTCGGTGCTAAACCAAACAACAGGATGCGAGTAGTAGTCGGCAGGGGAATTGGTCATTTTGAAATGTGGTGAACATTTTTGACTGATCGAAAACCACTCCGAAGACGAACCCTTTGACCTAGAGAGCGCCGCATCAATCAAGGGCTAAAAGATAGACCTGGCAAAATTCGGCCCGGCCCGATAATACCGTATTGGACCAGTGTTTATCGGGCCGGAAGCCTATCAGGCCGTGCCGGAAAGGCCCGATAATTTTATCGGGCGTGCTGGGCTTGATGATCCCTAGGCCGTACAGGTACGATAGCCTAATTAGGGATATTTAAAAAAAAAACCTAATAGATTACCGGACATTATTGAATGATAGAAAAAACTTCATTTATAAGTTTACTTATAGTTGCAAATAAGTCACGATGAAACGAGATTATCGGACTATTCGGCCGGCCAAGGCCGTCCCTATCTTATCGTGTCATGCCAACACGGCCCGATATTCTAAAGGGTCGTGTTTGGGCCAGCCCTTATCATGTCGTGCCGGCACGACCCGATAATACCAGGTCGGCACGATTTGCCACCTCTACTAAAAGATGCTTGTCTTTTGATTCATTGGCTGACACTAATTCTCACCGCATCTTGTAACATTATTTCATGTCACAAATCATAGGAGATGTTAAACCGGGGGTTAGTATTAGTTCAAAACGGTTATTGAACAATTTTGGTTAGTTACGGCTTGGTCCATTAGGTGTAACGGACCGATCTGATTACAAGCTATTATTCAAGAAATCATGTACCAACCAAAACGGAGTTTTAAATGGGTTGATTTATAGTTCGTTTAAATCATGAGCTATGATTATTTCCTCTCTTTTCTTAGTTTTTTTAAATTATTAAAATGAATAAAGTTTAAATTAAAAAATAAATGGAACGAATAAAAAAATTACTCATTAATTATAGATTTTGAGCAATCTAGGAAATTTTGCAATGGTTCTAAACTAATTTCCAAATAATTTTGGATTAGTTCAATAAGAAAATATGCTTTTTCAATTTTAGTTCAACGGGGCTTATTTTTTTAATTCGGCTCATGATTGCCTTTCAACTCATTAAGAGAGATTATGTGTAGGTTTCGGGATGGTTTGAGCTAGATCGGCCTAGAACTAGCCTATTTAACATCTCTACAAATCATAATATTTAGCTACAAAATTTACAATATTGTAAAAATTCATCCGTTAAAACTTTAAAATATAGTTGATGATTCTTTTTTTTTTTCATATGTGAAATCCTTTCACTAGAACAAGTGTTACTACTATCTCGAGAATCTTAACATTTCTCGTAATATAATGTGACCAAATTGTACAGTAAGACCTGCAGTATACTTATCAAATAAAGCAATCTACCTTTTGGTCGTATAATGTAGGGAACTTTTACTATACTCATAATTTCCCTTATAAGTTTGGCATTTCAATCCGAGAAATGTTAAGAAGGACAAATTATATATATTATTATTATTTATAATTAACGGAGCACGAATACACGGTACTTATTAATAGATTTATAAGAAATCGAATCAAGTCTATTTTCATCTAAAAATCCGAGCCAGTAGGTGATTGTGTTTAATTCTCCTATAAGTTACAACTTTTAAAGCTAAAGTCCATTTGCCACATGTCATTAAGACTGGCATCACAAATAATAAAACCATATCATTATCCAATGGAGTTAACCTCTTAGAATAATTAGAATAAACGGTCATATAACTTATAAACTGTATGTATGGTGTATCGGCGTGCGTGTTCAGCTCACTGCACCTCCAAACCCTATCTATTAGCACTCTTTCTTCATTTCTCAGTGATTCGTGTAGTAATTAATCTCTTTGCCGATGGAATCTAAAGTTCATAATTAGAGTCATTATGTAATATCACGGTCTAGCACCGATATTGACACATGGAGCAAAACTATGGCCCTGCTAGGGTCGACTCGACTCCTAGCAAGTTCGATGAGTTTCCATGTCAAATGGGGCTTAGTTCTTGCAGTTGATGGACCGAGCAGTCAACGGAGTTTGGGGGATCATTGTTTCCATGGATTGGTGCAAGGAGAACGGCATTTCAAATGGAGAAGAATGGCATTTAAGCGAATGTGTTTCTTGGTTCAGATTTTTATACAGTATTTTCCTTTGAACATGTATGTAACTAATCAAGTCGCAAAATGCAGATTTCTCGAAAATTGAAAGAAAGGAAGGAAAAACAGAGTCTCCAACAAATAAAGGTTGAAAAATAATTCAAACATCTTCACAAGAAAAGAGAGAGAGAGAGAATTCACACGTAACTTGGAGATGGAGGTGGAAGGCCTGAGCGAGGTTTTAGCAGTGGTTGAAGAGCTTTCACGACAATGCTCATGTTCGGCCGGGATTCAGCTGCATACTGCATGCAGAGCGCTGCAACTGCAGCCATCTGTTACACCAAAATGGAGTCATATGAGTGTCATTCAGTATGAACAACAATATTAAAGAACTTGATCTATATGAGAATCGCAATTCTGCAGGAGCATGTGAAACTAGTGGGGGGAAAGGTCGGGATGATGAAGGAACGGCAAGTAGGATAATTTCCAAGCGGCCATTCTAATCTTGAAAGGAAAGGAACATATATCGATCTATGAAAAACTATGACTTTCACTTGACAAGAATATTGACGAACCGGACAGCAAAAGGATGTAATACTGACGAACCAAACTTCTTCCAGCACAAACATTTGTAGGAAAACTTTCAAATCTAGTAATACGATCAAACAATTGACTCCTTAAAAAATGCATTTGAAGTTAAAGATGTTACCTTTGCAACTGCCTTCTGAGGATATTCTCCATTCAGCCTTGGATCAACACACAGCTTCACCTTATCTTCACTGAGTTTGGGAGTTGCCTGTTCCAAATCAGATTTTCCCAAGAATCACGTAAATTTTAATCCTCAAAGCTGACTGGAACTTGGTTTCAGACACGGACATGAGATAAAAGTTACCCAAGTCACGAGACTCTGCTGTCCACGAGGTAATCTGGGATCAACAGGTTTACGACCAGTCAAGAGTTCCAGGAGGACAACTCCAAAGCTGTACACATCACTCTTCGAGCTTATCTGTCCGGTCATTGCAAATCTGCATTTTGGGAAAACCATCAGGATATTGAACTGGAAGGAAGAGTTCATAAAATTTTTTGGAATTTTCATTTTCCAGAAAAATATTCAAAATAATATAAAAACAATTCAGTTATCCATTGCTCTTCTCAAGGGAAAAAGACATCAGCTGTGCATTGCTCTTCTCAAGAGCATTTGTCTAATTTACTCTGAGAACACTAAAGATAATGCTTCTTTCTCATTAAAAAAAAAAAGGCTTCCTGGAAAATGAAAACTTACAAATAAAAAACTCAAAGCAATATGTGTCAAATCTATGAAAATTTACTCAGGGGCATGATAGCCAAAGGTCCCAAGCACACGAGTTGAGTGAAGTCTTGCAGCCATATCAGGGGCTTGATTCAACAGATCAAAATCACCTGTCTTAGCAACATCATCCTCAAAGATCAGAACATTACTGGACTTGATATCTCTGTGGATTATCTGAGGCTGGGTCTTCTCATGCAGGAACTCAAGACCCCTTGCAGCCCCAACAGCAATCTTGACTCTCTGGGCCCATGAAAGAACTGAACCAGGCCGAGCCCCCTTCACGCCTTTTTTCCCTGTTTGTATGAAACAAATGGCACATTCAGCCACAACAAACTACTACGGAATAAATAAAAATGATGGCTGTATTCCGTAACCTCATCATCCATTTAACAAAAGTTATGAGGTAAATCAGACGTTCAAGGGTCTTTTTGGAAATTTCATACTCATTTCACATTTGATCACGTTCACATCATTAATCAAACCCAGTCCATGGTAAACAACGAAGTTATTACCAACTCCCTGGCAAGGCTTAAGCCTACATGATAATTTCATGTTCACATGCTCACCATGAAGAATGTCGTAGAGCGATCCTTTGGAAGCAGTCTCAAATGCAAGGACACGGAGAGGACCATCCATGCAATACCCTACGAGCTCGACAAAATTCTCATGCTTCAACCTTGACACCATTGAAACCTGCAGAATTTAGTGTGAGCTCTCAGATTCAATTTTCATCAAAAACTAGCAAATGATTCAGTGACAAAGCATAGGAACTCGACAAACCTGGGAGAGAAATTCTTGGTCAGGCTGCTTGCCTGGGTCCAGCTTCTTCATCGCTACCGTTCTCCCGCTACTAAGAGCACCATAATATACCCTCCCATAAGAACCCTCACCCACGAAATTATTAGACCCAAAATTGTCCGTCATAGCCTTCAATTCACTGATAGGGATGGCAGGGATGGCAATTGGTTCGATAGTTACTGGTCTCACCTCTCTTGGTGGAGCAGTTTTGGGTTGGTAAGCCATGTGGCCAATTTCATAAGTTTCTGCGGAAATTTTTCATGAGAGAAAAAGCACAAACCATAAAAATAGCACATCAACCTACTAAAGTTGAAAAGAGAATAAGTGAAGGATGAAATATCAAAGGAGGTATATGTGAGTTACCTGAAGATCGATTTCCCGGGTAAGATCTGTTTTCAGCAGGCTTCTCAAATTTCTCTGGAGAGCTAAAGCAGCAACCCATTCTTCCTTTTTTTTGCCTGAAAATTCCAGGTTGTGTAAGGCTGCCATTTACGGTGGCCAAATTCATCGAGATCGAGAATTCAGGAAGCATACAGCAAGGAAACGATGAAATGAATTAGGAACAAGCGAATCAATTGACGGCAATCAATTCCTCTTGGTTGGCTGTGTATTACAGTATTTCAGGAGGATCATAATGAGCACAAAACTATAATGCACCAAAGAAGTAGCAAACAGAGCCAACCTCAAAGGGAAGCAATATAAGATGATGGTAACGTCTAAAGGGAGTCAATCTATCATCGGTTAATTTCCTGCAGTTTTGCTTTGAACGCCGTTATGCGATAGCAAAGACTGTCATCACAATATAAACTTCTGTGTGCGAAGAAAAAATGATGATTCAATCAAAACCTTATATCAGGATGCTTAACACGAACTTGTCATTTCCCAGATTAAAGAATCAAATCACCAAGATCAATCCAAGTCAAGGACTTGGTTAATCACAAGGTCAATGTATCCACAGAGCAATGCTTTCAAGAAATTTCTACAGTGGCAAACATAAAAGACCGACTCTACATATTAGCAACTTTGAGAACGACGAAAGAATTAACAACAGTAGCGAAAGTTCTAAGGGTCAAAGTTGTAATTAAGCCTATGCACAATCAAGCAGCGGTTCAATCAGAATTCTATCGACTTGTCTCATCTTTCAGTTCTCTGTCAACGACTTCACAAAGGGTCCGTGCAGAAAAAAAAATCATCAGAGCCCCCAAAAATCCGCGAGCGAAAAAACAAGTAAGACCCAGAAACGACGGGACCCAATAACGTGAAATATCAATACCCCCAGTGGTGATGGGAGCCTGACGTTGGCAAGAAAAAAGAGCAAATCTGTCACATTTTTTTGTTTCAGTTGAGCGGATATAAGCGCACACTGTCTCGTGATTCTCGGGGACCTGTATGCCTTTTTATGGTCTACTGCAGACACAGGGCACTGCCGTCGCGCGTCGGAGAAGGAAGCGCGGAGAAAAGCCGCCCAAGCTGCGCCGGATGAGAAGCGGGCGTATGGCGCAAACCTGAAACGACGATTCGGAATGCCGGTCTTACGCTTCCTCTGAGCCCTGGAAACGTCAACCGTGTGTCTTAAGTCTATGTTCTCTTTGATCTGTTCTTCCCCACTGTCCCTATCTTGACTCGCGAAACCCATGAGAAATTTCTGCATATGCGGATGGCGTGTTCCAGCCGAACGAAGTCAATCATATCCTACCAAAAAAAATGGCTGGTCTCATCTTATTAAATATACTCTGATTAATTTTTATAAATTGGAAAAAAAAGTTCGGAAGAGTTATATTATTTCTAAAAACAAAATGAAGACTTATATTATGTATCTCAAATTTAAATAAGTTTCCACATATCTTATAAATGCGATAATATAAATTTCATAAGTGATATGGATTACTTATTACGGTTGAGTTATGTACCTTAAGGTATTCTGGTTCTGCTCACGCTTTACTTGTAGGTGTGTGTATGGAGTTTAGGTCGGGTGACTCGGATAAGTAAGTCGGGTCGGATTGGACTGGAAGGTCCATAAGTGCTATCCATATCAGTAATTTTATCTCTTTATTTGCTTTTGCTATCTATACAAATGGGAAAATTGGGTTTGCTAGACTATATTTATTTATCATGTATTGCAATATTTTGTTGCAACCAATATGGTGGAACCTGTCACTGCGCACACAACCTGCATGCTCATCCTGATCAGATCAGTAGGCTGGCTATCGTCGTGTGAGTCGGAAATTATGAACGATAACAGTATGCAATTTTCGGATGGCTGTTTGCATAGTTTTTAAAATCGGACCGGACCGGGNCTAGGGTCGACTCGACTCCTAGCAAGTTCGATGAGTTTCCATGTCAAATGGGGCTTAGTTCTTGCAGTTGATGGACCGAGCAGTCAACGGAGTTTGGGGGATCATTGTTTCCATGGATTGGTGCAAGGAGAACGGCATTTCAAATGGAGAAGAATGGCATTTAAGCGAATGTGTTTCTTGGTTCAGATTTTTATACAGTATTTTCCTTTGAACATGTATGTAACTAATCAAGTCGCAAAATGCAGATTTCTCGAAAATTGAAAGAAAGGAAGGAAAAACAGAGTCTCCAACAAATAAAGGTTGAAAAATAATTCAAACATCTTCACAAGAAAAGAGAGAGAGAGAGAATTCACACGTAACTTGGAGATGGAGGTGGAAGGCCTGAGCGAGGTTTTAGCAGTGGTTGAAGAGCTTTCACGACAATGCTCATGTTCGGCCGGGATTCAGCTGCATACTGCATGCAGAGCGCTGCAACTGCAGCCATCTGTTACACCAAAATGGAGTCATATGAGTGTCATTCAGTATGAACAACAATATTAAAGAACTTGATCTATATGAGAATCGCAATTCTGCAGGAGCATGTGAAACTAGTGGGGGGAAAGGTCGGGATGATGAAGGAACGGCAAGTAGGATAATTTCCAAGCGGCCATTCTAATCTTGAAAGGAAAGGAACATATATCGATCTATGAAGAACTATGACTTCCACTTGACAAGAATATTGACGAACCGGACAGCAAAAGGATGTAATACTGACGAACCAAACTTCTTCCAGCACAAACATTTGTAGGAAAACTTTCAAATCTAGTAATACGATCAAACAATTGACTCCTTAAAAAATGCATTTGAAGTTAAAGATGTTACCTTTGCAACTGCCTTCTGAGGATATTCTCCATTCAGCCTTGGATCAACACACAGCTTCACCTTATCTTCACTGAGTTTGGGAGTTGCCTGTTCCAAATCAGATTTTCCCAAGAATCACGTAAATTTTAATCCTCAAAGCTGACTGGAACTTGGTTTCAGACACGGACATGAGATAAAAGTTACCCAAGTCACGAGACTCTGCTGTCCACGAGGTAATCTGGGATCAACAGGTTTACGACCAGTCAAGAGTTCCAGGAGGACAACTCCAAAGCTGTACACATCACTCTTCGAGCTTATCTGTCCGGTCATTGCAAATCTGCATTTTGGGAAAACCATCAGGATATTGAACTGGAAGGAAGAGTTCATAAAATTTTTTGGAATTTTCATTTTCCAGAAAAATATTCAAAATAATATAAAAACAATTCAGTTATCCATTGCTCTTCTCAAGGGAAAAAGACATCAGCTGTGCATTGCTCTTCTCAAGAGCATTTGTCTAATTTACTCTGAGAACACTAAAGATAATGCTTCTTTCTCATTAAAAAAAAAAAGGCTTCCTGGAAAATGAAAACTTACAAATAAAAAACTCAAAGCAATATGTGTCAAATCTATGAAAATTTACTCAGGGGCATGATAGCCAAAGGTCCCAAGCACACGAGTTGAGTGAAGTCTTGCAGCCATATCAGGGGCTTGATTCAACAGATCAAAATCACCTGTCTTAGCAACATCATCCTCAAAGATCAGAACATTACTGGACTTGATATCTCTGTGGATTATCTGAGGCTGGGTCTTCTCATGCAGGAACTCAAGACCCCTTGCAGCCCCAACAGCAATCTTGACTCTCTGGGCCCATGAAAGAACTGAACCAGGCCGAGCCCCCTTCACGCCTTTTTTCCCTGTTTGTATGAAACAAATGGCACATTCAGCCACAACAAACTACTACGGAATAAATAAAAATGATGGCTGTATTCCGTAACCTCATCATCCATTTAACAAAAGTTATGAGGTAAATCAGACGTTCAAGGGTCTTTTTGGAAATTTCATACTCATTTCACATTTGATCACGTTCACATCATTAATCAAACCCAGTCCATGGTAAACAACGAAGTTATTACCAACTCCCTGGCAAGGCTTAAGCCTACATGATAATTTCATGTTCACATGCTCACCATGAAGAATGTCGTAGAGCGATCCTTTGGAAGCAGTCTCAAATGCAAGGACACGGAGAGGACCATCCATGCAATACCCTACGAGCTCGACAAAATTCTCATGCTTCAACCTTGACACCATTGAAACCTGCAGAATTTAGTGTGAGCTCTCAGATTCAATTTTCATCAAAAACTAGCAAATGATTCAGTGACAAAGCATAGGAACTCGACAAACCTGGGAGAGAAATTCTTGGTCAGGCTGCTTGCCTGGGTCCAGCTTCTTCATCGCTACCGTTCTCCCGCTACTAAGAGCACCATAATATACCCTCCCATAAGAACCCTCACCCACGAAATTATTAGACCCAAAATTGTCCGTCATAGCCTTCAATTCACTGATAGGGATGGCAGGGATGGCAATTGGTTCGATAGTTACTGGTCTCACCTCTCTTGGTGGAGCAGTTTTGGGTTGGTAAGCCATGTGGCCAATTTCATAAGTTTCTGCGGAAATTTTTCATGAGAGAAAAAGCACAAACCATAAAAATAGCACATCAACCTACTAAAGTTGAAAAGAGAATAAGTGAAGGATGAAATATCAAAGGAGGTATATGTGAGTTACCTGAAGATCGATTTCCCGGGTAAGATCTGTTTTCAGCAGGCTTCTCAAATTTCTCTGGAGAGCTAAAGCAGCAACCCATTCTTCCTTTTTTTTGCCTGAAAATTCCAGGTTGTGTAAGGCTGCCATTTACGGTGGCCAAATTCATCGAGATCGAGAATTCAGGAAGCATACAGCAAGGAAACGATGAAATGAATTAGGAACAAGCGAATCAATTGACGGCAATCAATTCCTCTTGGTTGGCTGTGTATTACAGTATTTCAGGAGGATCATAATGAGCACAAAACTATAATGCACCAAAGAAGTAGCAAACAGAGCCAACCTCAAAGGGAAGCAATATAAGATGATGGTAACGTCTAAAGGGAGTCAATCTATCATCGGTTAATTTCCTGCAGTTTTGCTTTGAACGCCGTTATGCGATAGCAAAGACTGTCATCACAATATAAACTTCTGTGTGCGAAGAAAAAATGATGATTCAATCAAAACCTTATATCAGGATGCTTAACACGAACTTGTCATTTCCCAGATTAAAGAATCAAATCACCAAGATCAATCCAAGTCAAGGACTTGGTTAATCACAAGGTCAATGTATCCACAGAGCAATGCTTTCAAGAAATTTCTACAGTGGCAAACATAAAAGACCGACTCTACATATTAGCAACTTTGAGAACGACGAAAGAATTAACAACAGTAGCGAAAGTTCTAAGGGTCAAAGTTGTAATTAAGCCTATGCACAATCAAGCAGCGGTTCAATCAGAATTCTATCGACTTGTCTCATCTTTCAGTTCTCTGTCAACGACTTCACAAAGGGTCCGTGCAGAAAAAAAAATCATCAGAGCCCCCAAAAATCCGCGAGCGAAAAAACAAGTAAGACCCAGAAACGACGGGACCCAATAACGTGAAATATCAATACCCCCAGTGGTGATGGGAGCCTGACGTTGGCAAGAAAAAAGAGCAAATCTGTCACATTTTTTTGTTTCAGTTGAGCGGATATAAGCGCACACTGTCTCGTGATTCTCGGGGACCTGTATGCCTTTTTATGGTCTACTGCAGACACAGGGCACTGCCGTCGCGCGTCGGAGAAGGAAGCGCGGAGAAAAGCCGCCCAAGCTGCGCCGGATGAGAAGCGGGCGTATGGCGCAAAACTGCAACGACGATTCGGAATGCCGGTCTTACGCTTCCTCTGAGCCCTGGAAACGTCAACCGTGTGTCTTAAGTCTATGTTCTCTTTGATCTGTTCTTCCCCACTGTCCCTATCTTGACTCGCGAAACCCATGAGAAATTTCTGCATATGCGGATGGCGTGTTCCAGCCGAACGAAGTCAATCATATCCTACCAAAAAAAATGGCTGGTCTCATCTTATTAAATATACTCTGATTAATTTTTATAAATTGGAAAAAAAAGTTCGGAAGAGTTATATTATTTCTAAAAACAAAATGAAGACTTATATTATGTATCTCAAATTTAAATAAGTTTCCACATATCTTATAAATGCGATAATATAAATTTCATAAGTGATATGGATTACTTATTACGGTTGAGTTATGTACCTTAAGGTATTCTGGTTCTGCTCACGCTTTACTTGTAGGTGTGTGTATGGAGTTTAGGTCGGGTGACTCGGATAAGTAAGTCGGGTCGGATTGGACTGGAAGGTCCATAAGTGCTATCCATATCAGTAATTTTATCTCTTTATTTGCTTTTGCTATCTATACAAATGGGAAAATTGGGTTTGCTAGACTATATTTATTTATCATGTATTGCAATATTTTGTTGCAACCAATATGGTGGAACCTGTCACTGCGCACACAACCTGCATGCTCATCCTGATCAGATCAGTAGGCTGGCTATCGTCGTGTGAGTCGGAAATTATGAACGATAACAGTATGCAATTTTCGGATGGCTGTTTGCATAGTTTTTAAAATCGGACCGGACCGGGAACCGGTCAAGATATGGGTTCACGGGTTCATGAGTCGGACAGGAGATTCAATGGATTGAACCGTATGTTTAATAAATAATATTAATAATATAATATTTCAATAAATTGATATAATATTATAATTTAACTATAATTTATAATCAAAATCATTAATATAATTATAATATTAGTTCTAAATTCAACATAAAATATAAATATAAGTCTAGTAAAATAAAATAAGTATATTATAATATGTTTTTAATTTTAATTTTAATTTTAAGTTGATCAGTTTTCTCATCCGTTCAATTGAATTTATTGGTTCGAGTGAGAACTAGCCGGTTCAATTGGATTTGACCTCATTTAAATTATAATTAGATTTTTTGTGAGAACCAGACCGGGTGAGTAGCCGGTTCCGGGTCGAACCGTATTTGTCATTTATCAGATATGTGGCTCCAGAATATGCCAACTCTGGCCTTTTGAATGCGAAAAAGTGATGCATATAGTTTTGGGGTCCTGCTTTTGGAAGCAATTCCTGGGAGAGCTCCTGTAGACTATGGTCGGCCCGCTTCTGAGGTACTATAACAGAAGAAATCAATTGGCTGAAGAACCTGTCAATCTTTTTGCCAAATCCACCATTCATCTAAGAAAAATCAAGCGAGATCATGATGTAGGTAAACATGGTCAGTTGGCTCAAAATGACGGTGGGAAGCAGACGGTCAGAGGAAGTGGTGGATCTGAACTTGGAGAAGAGACCTTCTATGAGTGCTCTCAAGAGAGCCCTTCTAACGGCCTTGGGATGTGTTGATCCTCACTCAGAGAAAAGACCAAAGATGGGTCAAGTAGTCAGAATGCTGGAATCATAAGAATATCTTATCTCTCATCAGATTCATTGCAAAACTTTCCATGAATAGCCAACTTTTAAGTATTTTGCATCTGATTGAAAAAGTGAAAATGCAAAGGATGTGTCACCAAGACACTGAAATTCCATTTTGCCGGATGCTTTAGGACTGAAGATATCGCAAAATGACGGGAATATCTGAGGCAGATTCTCAGCGAGCAAACTCTGGCACTGATACAAGTGACAATCCCGATTTTAGTTCTGAAAGTGGAAGAAACAAAAGGGCATGGATATACTGAGAAATGTGAATCGGAGGCTGATTCCTGAATAGATTTGAGTCCTGGAGAGCAGACATTACGGGTCAGTGGCATTGGTGGTTTGAGTTTTTTACACTCATAGGCGCAGGAAGAAAGAGTTCATTTTGGGGATCAAGAAGGAATATATGTGAATTAGACACATTTTGCCTCCTACTTGCACAGATATATCCGAAACAAAAATGGTTGAAAACTCTCTTATTTATGTTATGTGATATCTGTGGTGGCAAAGAAAGCTCATACATGGGAGAGATTGGTTAACTCGAATATAGATTGAATGCATTGCCAAGTTCATTCCAAACAACCGAACCGTAAGTAACTATTTTCAATGCAAATGATTGATCTAGCTAAGGAATTGCTATACGTTGTCATGGAGGAACATGGCACTAAGCAAAAGATCTGCAGGCATCCGGGGAAATGACTTGCGTGCATGATGTCTGATCCATGTTTGATTTTCTTGTCAGATCTTTGGGAACCAGAGCCTGAGCCATCTCTGGTCTAAATCAAATCTGCCAAAAGAGAACGAAACACAAAGGAAGCCCTCGACTTTAACTTTCCCTATTTTAGCATAGTTTTAATGCCTTACTGACCTGCTAATACTGTCAAAGCTTGATTACATTTGGTTATTCCGAATGAACGATACAGTCAGTAGCAGTTTTCTTGGGCATTGTTCCTGTTTTTGATGATCGAGGGCTTGCACACGATCAAATCTATATCAGGTATATTTCCCCCAATTAATGAGCAAGTTAACTTAAAGCAGCCACTTGATACTCTGCCCAATGCCAAAGCTTCACTGATTGATTGCTTCACGACCCTTATTTTCCTTGGATGAAAGGTAGTTAAGTGTAATTCAAGTTAAATCTGGTTCAAAAGGGCAAGTAATCCCTTGGCAGTAAATCACCTTCTTGTCTTCTCAAGTAACAGCGATCCTCAACAGCATAGAAGAGCCCTGGTACGTATGCTAGGGGATGATCAACAGAGATTAATGCCCTCTCCCACTCTTCCCCGTTTTCTTCTCTTTTCAATTCAATACCATTCGAGCGTGAAATCAGGATTCCCAACTTACTTTCCCCCCTTGCAGGTCCTGGAGTACAGACAAATGTGGCAACTACGACAAAGGCATTTTTTGAGCGTTTATCTATGTCATGCTACAGAGTAGGATATAATGAGTCAATTGCTTGGTGATCTGTACCAATCAGAACTTCGTGCACGCCAAGATAAGATCGTGAAAGCTTCATCAGCAGAATCTTAACAGAAGAAAGAAATCTATCCGAAGTCGACACTATTTATTGCAATTGAGATATGCATGTCAAGAAATTTTATAGGCTGGCATACCAAAATACCCCAGTAAATATTATATATATGGAATAACATTCAGGTTATCAGAAGAGATAGAGAATTGGCATTTAACAGAATTTGGACCTTTTCAATTTCAAGAGCAGATGAGTTGCTTGGAGAGGGGAGATCTCCTGAAGCAGAAAGAACGATGGTATCTCGTATAAAATTAAGGATGGTATGTTCTATGAAATTTACAAGATTTCCAAGGATAAACCAAAACCAAAAAAAGGGGGAAAAAATAACAATGTGGGAAAGCACTGAAACCCAAGCCAAACACTTTAGCCTTTTAGGAGCCACAAATAAAGGTTGAAAAATAATTCAAACATCTTCACAGGAAAAGAGAGAGAGAGAATTCACACGTAACTTGGAGATGGAGGTGGAAGGCCTGAGCGAGTTTTTAGCAGTGGTTGAAGAGCTTTCACGACAATGCTCATGTTTGGCCGGAATTCAGCTTCATACTGCACACAGAGCGCAGCAACTGCAGCCATCTGTTACACCAAAATGGAGTCATATGAGTGTCATTCAGTATGAACAACAATATTAAAGAACTTGATCTATATGAGAATCGCAATTCTGCAGGAGCATGTGAAACTAGTGGGGGGAAAGGTCGGGATGATGAAGGAACGGCAAGTAGGATAATTTCCAAGCGGCCATTCTAATCTTGAAAGGAAAGGAACATATATCGATCTATGAAGAACTATGACTTCCACTTGACAAGAATATTGACGAACCGGACAGCAAAAGGATGTAATACTGACGAACCAAACTTCTTCCAGCACAAACATTTGTAGGAAAACTTTCAAATCTAGTAATACGATCAAACAATTGACTCCTTAAAAAATGCATTTGAAGTTAAAGATGTTACCTTTGCAACTGCCTTCTGAGGATATTCTCCATTCAGCCTTGGATCAACACACAGCTTCACCTTATCTTCACTGAGTTTGGGAGTTGCCTGTTCCAAATCAGATTTTCCCAAGAATCACGTAAATTTTAATCCTCAAAGCTGACTGGAACTTGGTTTCAGACACGGACATGAGATAAAAGTTACCCAAGTCACGAGACTCTGCTGTCCACGAGGTAATCTGGGATCAACAGGTTTACGACCAGTCAAGAGTTCCAGGAGGACAACTCCAAAGCTGTACACATCACTCTTCGAGCTTATCTGTCCGGTCATTGCAAATCTGCATTTTGGGAAAACCATCAGGATATTGAACTGGAAGGAAGAGTTCATAAAATTTTTTGGAATTTTCATTTTCCAGAAAAATATTCAAAATAATATAAAAACAATTCAGTTATCCATTGCTCTTCTCAAGGGAAAAAGACATCAGCTGTGCATTGCTCTTCTCAAGAGCATTTGTCTAATTTACTCTGAGAACACTAAAGATAATGCTTCTTTCTCATTAAAAAAAAAAAGGCTTCCTGGAAAATGAAAACTTACAAATAAAAAACTCAAAGCAATATGTGTCAAATCTATGAAAATTTACTCAGGGGCATGATAGCCAAAGGTCCCAAGCACACGAGTTGAGTGAAGTCTTGCAGCCATATCAGGGGCTTGATTCAACAGATCAAAATCACCTGTCTTAGCAACATCATCCTCAAAGATCAGAACATTACTGGACTTGATATCTCTGTGGATTATCTGAGGCTGGGTCTTCTCATGCAGGAACTCAAGACCCCTTGCAGCCCCAACAGCAATCTTGACTCTCTGGGCCCATGAAAGAACTGAACCAGGCCGAGCCCCCTTCACGCCTTTTTTCCCTGTTTGTATGAAACAAATGGCACATTCAGCCACAACAAACTACTACGGAATAAATAAAAATGATGGCTGTATTCCGTAACCTCATCATCCATTTGACAAAAGTTATAAGGTAAATCAGACGTTCAAGGGTCTTTTTGGAAATTTCATACTCATTTCACATTTGATCACGTTCACATCATTAATCAAACCCAGTCCATGGTAAACAACGAAGTTATTACCAACTCCCTGGCAAGGCTTAAGCCTACATGATAATTTCATTTTCACATGCTCACCATGAAGAATGTCGTGGAGCGATCCTTTGGAAGCATACTCAAATGCAAGGACACGGAGTGGACCATCCATGCAATACCCTACAAGCTCGACAAAATTTTCATGCTTCAACCTTGAAACCATTGAAACCTGCAGAATTTAGTGCGAGCTCTCAGATTCAATTTTCATCAAAAACTAGCAAATGATTCAGTGACAGCATAGGAACTCGACAAACCTGGTAGAGAAATTCTTGGTCAGGCTGCTTGCTTGAGTCCAGCTTCTTGATCGCTACCGTTCTCCCGCTACTAAGAACACCATAATATACCCTCCCATAGGAACCCTCACCCACGAAATTATTAGACCCAAAATTGTCCGTCATAGCCCTCAATTCACTGATAGGGATGGCAGGGGTTGCAATTGGGTCGATAGTTACTGGTCCCCCCTCTCTTGGTGGAGCCGTTTTGGGTTGGTAAGCCATGTCGCCAATTTCATAAGTTTCTGCTGAAATTTTTCATGAGAGAAAAAGCACAAACCATAAAAATTGCACACCAACCTACTAAAGTTGAAAGGAGAATAAGTGAAGGATGAAATATCAAAGGGGGTATATGTGAGTTACCTGAAGATCGATTTCCCGGGTAAGATCTGTTTTCAGCAGGCTTCTCAAATTTCTCTGGAGAGCTAAAGCAGCAACCCATTCTTCCTTTTTTTTGCCTGAAAATTCCAGGTTGTGTAAGGCTGCCATTTACAGAGGCCAACTTCATCGAGATCAAGAATTCAGGAAGCATACAGCAAGTAAACGATGAAATGAATTAGGAACAAGCGAATCAATTGACAGCAATCAATTCCTCTTGGTTGGCTGTGTATTACAGTATTTCAGGAGGATCATAATGAGCACAAAACTATAATGCACCAAAGAAGTAGCAAACAGAGCCAACCTCAAAGGGAAGAAATATAAGATGATGGTAACGTCTAAAGGGAGTCAATCTATCATCGGTTAATTTCCTGCACTTTTGCTTTGAACGCCGTTTTGCGATAGCAAAGACTGTCATGACAATATAGACATCTGTGTGCGAAGAAAAAATGATGATTCAATCAAAACCTTATATCAGGATGCTTAACACGAACTTCTCATTTCCCAGATTAAAGAATCAAATCACCCAGATAAATCCAAGTCAAGGACTTGGTTAATCACAAGGTCAATGTATCCACAGAGCAATGCTTTCAAGAAATTTCTATGGTGGCAAACATAAAAGACCGACTCTACATATTAGCAAATTTGAGAACGACGAAAGAATTAACAACAGTAGCGAAAGTTCTAAGCGTCAAAGTTGTAATTAAGCCTATGCACAATCAAGCAGCGGTTCAATCAGAATTCTATCAACTTGTCTCATCTTTCAGTTCTCTGTCAACGACTTCACAAAGGGTCCGTGCAGAAAAAAATCATCAGAGCCCCTAAAAATCCGCGAGCGAAAAAACAAGTAAGACCCAGAAACGACGGGACCCAATAACGTGAAATATCAATACCCCCAGCGGTGATGGGAGCCTGACTTTGGCAAGAAAAAAGAGCAAATCTGTCACCTTTTTTTGTTTTAGTTGAGCGGATATAAGGGCACACTGTCTCGTGATTCTCGGGGACCTGTATGCCTTTTTATGGTCTACTGCAGACACAGGGCACTGCCGTTGCGCGTCGGAGAAGGAAGCGCGGAGAAATCCCGACCAAGCTGCGCCGGATGAGAAGCGGGCGTATGGCGCAAACCTGAAACGACGATTCGGAATGCCGGTCTTACGCTTCCTCTGAGCCCTGGAAACGTCAACCGTGTGTCTTAAGTCTATGTTCTCTTTGCTCTGTTCTTCACCTCTGTCCCTCTCTTGACTTGCGAAACCTATGAGAAATTTCTGCATATGCGGATTGCGTGTTCCAGCCGAACGAAGTCAATTATATCCTACCAAAAAAATGGCTGGTCTCATCTTATTAAATATACTCTGATTAAATTTTATAAATTGGAAAAAAAAAAGTTCGGAAGAGTTATATTATTTCTACCAAAAAAAATAAAGACTTATATTATGTATCTCAAATTTAAATATATGAATTCCATAAATGATATGAATTACTTATTACCATTCGGTTATGTACCTTAAGGTATTCTGGTCCTACTCACGCTTTACTTGTAGGTGTGTGTATGGAGTTTAGGTCGGGTGACTCGGATAAGTAAGTCGGGTCGGATTGGACCGGAAGGTCCATAAGTGCTATCCATATCAGTAATTTTATCTCTTTATTTGCTTTTGCTATCTATACAAATGGGAAAATTGAGTTTGCTAGACTATATTTATTTATCATGTATTGCAATATTTTGTTGCAACCAATATGGTGGAACCTGTCACTGCACACAACCTGCACGCTCATCCTGATCAGATCAGTAGGCTGGCTATCGTCGTGTGAGTCAGAAATTATGAACGATAACAGTATGCAATTTCGGATGGCTGTTTGCATAAGTTTTAAAACCGGACCAGACCGAGAACCGGTCAAGGTATGGGTTCATAGGTTCATAAGTCGAACCGGAGATTCAATGGGTTGAACCGTATGTTTAATAAATAATATTAATAATACAATATTTCAATAAATTAATATAATATTATAATTTAACTATGATATATAATCAAAATCATTAATATAGTTATAATATTAGTTCTAAATTCAATATAAAATATAAATATACGTCTAGTAAAATAAAATAAATATATTATAATTGGTTTTTATTTTTATTTTTATTTTTAAGTTAACCGGTTTCCATATCGGTTCAATTGAATTTATTAGTTCGAGTGAGAATTGACCGGTTCAATTGGATTTGACCTCATTTAAATTATAATTAGATTTTTGTTAAAAACGGACCGGATGAGTGGCCGGTTCCGGATCGAACCGGCCGGCCCGGTCCGGTTTTCAAAACTATGGCTGTTTGTTCTTCTTCTTTTCCCTTTCAGTGGGGATGAGGCATATGATAAGAGAGAGAGACCATGCTCACTGACGGCGGTGCAACGTGAACTTGCAGGGCAACCTCTGCAAACAGTGAGTTCCTCTCTGGTTGTCATGCCTGAATTTTCAATTCCTCGAGTCTTTTTCACATGATTAAAATAAGATAATTAAATATATTTATTTCCTTATCATGCTATTTACTTTGCTTATTAATTAATTTATTCATTATTACTATTTTCATTTTGAAAAGGAACTTCCCTTTCGGTGGCAATTATTTGAGTTGTGCAGCTACGAAGAAATATGATCATTATTATAGGACGAGAGAACAACTCATGTCAACAACCTAAAAGAGGGAATGATGATTATACATGCATATTTGACGTCTTTTCTACATAAAATAATATTTTATATATAGATTCCACTATTGATAAAACTCATATTTAAAGGTATTTAACCCATCAATGAATCGACTTTACTTATAATTAAATTATTCTGTGTGCATTAGATATAAGAATATCGGATGTTTCGCTTGTTTTACTATCCTGACAAGACAAAGGGCTATAGTCGCAATATTAGTTTATGATAGTAATTTTAATCTGGATAAAAAAAATTTAAAGTAGATTTTAAAATATGACATTATTGTGCTTGATAAGTAGTATATTATCATATTTTCGGAGACCATACTGAGTTTCATAAAATTTCGTAAGTATAAGTAACACTTTGCTAGGTTATGGTAGCCAAGCATGTGCTCCTCCACATACTTGCTTGAATTCTTTAACTTGTATAGGAAAATTATCGGTTACCATAATCCTCTCGAGGTCCCTTTTTTCGGTTACACAGAAAAGCCCGTGAATGTAGAGAACGTAGAAAGGGATATGAGAAGAAAATAATAAGTAAGACACATGATATAGAGAGTCCCACGATGAAAATTAAATATATAATTTCTTGATTGTCAAATCGATAATAGTACTACTGTTACAAAGACTCCATTTTTATATCTTAAGATCTTTTTTCAATCTCAATTTTAAACGGATAAACCACATATTAAAATCTGAGAAGGCGCTTGCTGTGGAGCTAAATGAAATCCCTAATTTCCCTTGGTCTATATTCGTAAGCTAAATCTACTAATCCGTTTTAAATGTCAATATTAAGCAGAAAACCCTAAAATTATTGACGGTTCTGCACTATTGCTTGATGAAGTTCACTTTTAAACTTTTTTTTTATATGTATATCGGTGGTATCTAACGTCGTAATAACCGATTAATCCACCGGTCGGTATATTATACAACTTGAGACCCGCCAATTAAACCCAAAATATCAACCATCTAAAATTTCGAATCATAAATCTGATATAGTACATATTTTTTTCTTACCAATAAGTTGTTAGATCACTTTTAAATTCAATTATATATGTGCGTGGGTGCGTGGATGCGTGGGTGGTATATGTATTGTTGATTGGCTGTCACAGTTGAGTGCCAGAATCAATAAAGACGAGAGAGAACAACTCATGTCAACAACCTAAAAGAGGGAATGATGATTATACATGTATATTTGACGTCTTTTCTACATAAAATAATATTTTACATATAAATTCCACGATTGAAAAAATTCACATACGAAGGTATTTACCCATTAGGAAATTAACCTTACTCATAACTAAATTATTTTATATACATTAGATATAAGAATATTGGATGTTTTGCTTGTTTTACTATCCTAATGAGAAAAAGGGGTATAGTCATAATGTTAATTTATAACAGTAATTTTACTATGGATAAAATTCTTTTAAAGTAAATGTTTAAAATTGACATTATTATGCTTGATAAGTGTATTATCGTGTTGTTAGAGACAATGCTAAGTTTCATAAAATTTCGTAACACATTGCTAGGTTATAGTGTGGCCACACATGTGCTCCTCCACATACTGGCATGAATTCTTGAACTTATATAGAAAAATTATCATTACAATAATTCTCTCGACATCCCCTTTTTTTGTTACACAAAAAAGCCAATGAACATAGAAAGGGACATGAGAAAGGAATAATAAGTGGGGTATGGATGACAAAAATCGAATACACAGCTTCTTGATTGTCAAACCAATAACGGTATTACTGTTACTAATGCCCTCTTTAATCCCTTAAGATCTCTTTTCAATTTTGATTTTAAAATCTGAGTAGGCTCTTGCTCTGGAAGCGAAATGAAATCCCTAATCTCCCTCAATCTGTATTCGTTGGCCAGGTCTACTTATCCGTTTTAAATGCTGATATTAAGCAGAAAAAACCCTAAAATTGTTGACTGTTCTGTGCTGTTGCAGCTCGATGACGTTCACTTTTTAACTCAATTATAATATACGTGTGGGTGGGTGGTATATGTATTGTTGGTTGGCTGTCACAGTTGAGTGCCAGAATCAATAAAGACAACGATCCGACAAGTCAATTAATTCCTTGGGCAAATGTGTTGGAGTTGGTTGGCTTATGGAATGATCCCACCACCTGCACACCGCCCTTTTTTAAAATGTTTTTTTCCCCTTAAATTATGTTCTTACGATAAGAGGATTTTTTTAAAAAAAATATTCACTGTTTTAAATGAATAATATTTATAATTATAAGAATTTTAGCATTAAATATATCAATATAATTTAAATTTAAACTAAAATATTTTCTATCCTAAACTATACTCTAGAGTATATATATTATAATAAGCAATCAATACTTACTACCATAACTATTTCAATCCCATCATCATCGAACATAGAGGTGGCAAATCGTGCCGGCCCGGTCTTATCGTGCCGTGCCGGCATGGCATGATAAGGGGAGGGCACGATAAGGGCTGGCCCAAGCACGGCTCTTTAGGATATCGTTCTGGCACGACATGGCACGATAAGACATGGGCGGCATTGGCTCGGCCCAATAGCCCGATAAAAAAATTCGTTTTGATCGTAACTTATTTGAAACTACAAATAAACTCATAAATGAGATTTTTTATCCTTAAATATTGTCTAATTATCTAATAATTTTTTTAAATAGCCCTAATCGGGCTATCGTGCCGGCACGGCCCGGGATTATTGGGCCCGGCACGCCCGATAAAATTATCGGGCCGTTCCGGCACGGCACGATAAGCACTGGCCCAGCACGATGTTATCGTGCCGTGCCAAAATTTGCCAGGTCTAATCGAACATGTATCTATGTTTTGAGTGCCGCAAATACCCTCTCTCTTAATTTGGTATTAAATTCACAAAATATTAATGGTAGCAAAAAGTATTCGTTGAAAATTTTAGCAAAAATTCAAATTATATATATATAAAAGGGAAAATTACATAAAAAAAAACACATAGTTTGTAACTTTTCTCAAAAGCAGCCAAACTCTCAAATTTTAAATGATAAAATCATGTAGTACCATTATGTTCCCAGAGTAGACAACCTCGTTAATTATTCTGTTAAGTGCTTATGTGGCATATCCTACACGGCATTCCTTCGTCACGTGGACTAAAAATACTATTAATTAATAATTAAATAATATTAATACATTATTTATTAAGTCCACCCACTCCAACCATCGGCAACCCCAACTCTCTCTCGCTCTCTCTTAATTCCCAGGCTCGGCGCTGGATGGCATCTTTCTTTCTCTGTGGATCTTAATTTCGAGGCTCGGTGTTGTTTAGCATCAGAAAGAATCAGATATGTCTCTAATTTTACTTTGCAGGTAAAGAATGAACACAGATTATGTAAAATTTGAAAAAAGAAAGCCATTCATATACCTTCAGCTTAAACCCTAAATTACTAAATTCTTCTTTGCCCTACTGAAATGATTGGCAACCTCTTCAACTCGCACAAACATTTGTTGCCCTAATCTCCAGGTGCAGCTTTGATTACTTCATTGACTGACCCATAATAGCTGGAAGTGGATGAGAAATTGGAGTGTTGAGTGTGTTCTTCTTCAAGGTTGACAGCCAATGAATAGAGTAGAGAGAGGGGGAGAAAACATCCTATGTTAAAAGAATATTATAATAAGATATTAATGTACTAGTTTAATAATTAATAATAATTTTTTAGCCTACATGGCAAAGGATGCTATGTAGGATGTGCCATATAAGCACTTTACAGAATAATTAACAGAGTTGTCTGTCTAATTGGGGAACAAAATGATAGTAAATATTTTTATTTTTCAAATTTTAAAAGTTTGGCTTTTTTTGAGAAAAGTTATATATCATGCCTTTTTTTATGTGATTTTCCCTTTAAAAAATGAATTTCTAAATCTTGAATCATGAAAATTTTAAAAACCCAAAATCTTAAATTTAAAAAAAATCTAATTTCTAAAAAATCCCTAAGAATTAAACCAC